>JASDQU010203080.1:485-18964 GCA_032191745.1 Picea mariana | reverse complement strand
CTTCAACTTTGTATAGTAGATATGTGTAATGTCTTTGAGCTCTTAGAGGATATGTTAGGGGTTTTATGCATGTATCTGATAAATTTAATGATGAAATATGATTGACATTGCTATGATCCCCAGGACTGATGAGCCCATGGAGGGCGTAGTTTTTGATGTGCAGGACCATACCCGATGGACAGGTACCAGTGGACCGGTGTACATGGGGATATGATTAGCTCGGACTTCCATGGGGCTGAAGAGCCCATCAGATGGTTGCTGGGATGGCAAAGACAGGACAACGTTGTGATGAGCCATTGCATGATAAGGAAGAAGAACGTTCCATCCAGGACACCTTGGCAGAGCCAGACCTAGGGGGAATTACCCACTGCAGATGGGACATGTGCTTTTGATGGACAGGACGTCACTTGAGGCAGCTGGATGTTGTCTGGAGCGTGTGGCAGTGTGCTGGGATCATTTGGCACGTGTGGCATCTTGGAGGAGCCCTGAAAGGGCCAACGTTTTGGTTTCTGGATGCTGTGTTTGCCCAAAAAGGGCCAACGTCTCCCTCAGAAGGGCTTGATGTCCCCCTTTTAGCTCATATTATGACATTTTTAGGCAGATTAATGTAAAAACAGTGTAAAATTGTTAGTCAGCCTTGTCGACTGTTTTAATGACCTATTTTTAAAATTAAAGGTCATAAGATTGGTATAAATAGAGGACGTTGCCTCTCATTAAAAACAGAAGATAACTCACTCTCTTGTGAGAGATCTACTTTTGTCTTTTGTCTTGGTATTTTGGCTCTTGGAAGTGAGGCGCAACTCTTGTTTGGAGGATTTTCTTGTCATATTATGGTTTTTCTCTCATTGGAAGGTTTACAACTAGGGTATGATGAGCATTCTTCATGATTTGTAAGTGTATGTTTCATGCAAAACTTCTTGAATGAATGGTTGTAGGTTAAATCTCTTGCATTTGTTGTTATATTGTTATTATATTTCTTAACCTTGAAACCCTAGGTAGCAAGCACACAAGTAGGTCCTTGCTATATGTCCCCATGCTAGAGAAACTTGTTTTAGCCATTGGTTAAGGAAGATATAGCCTAGCCGTTGCTACACTAATCATCCTTTTTCTGAGTTAGCATTTGAATATAAGTTGAAGAAAGGAGACGTCCTAGGCCTAGTTGATTCTACACCTAGGGTTTTAACCTTTAGGGTTTGAAGAGCCTTGCTCCCGCAAGACTTTTCTCCCTTAGACTTGTGTTTTAAAGCTAGCCGTTTTGTCAAGAATATTTAAAGAAAGAGGAAGGAGCATGAGGCCTTGCTTAAGCAACATCGGAATGTGCCTCCTTCCCTTAGGGTTTTGATTCTAGGGCCCTGCCATTGCAGCACCATAGAACCTAACTCTCTAGTCTTTAGATTTTGATCCTCCCGAGATCTTGGCCTTGCTTTTCACTCCATAATACCCTAAGGCACTGGTTTTTCTCTCCAACGTTGAGCTTGTTGTGTAAAAACAATCTTTCAAAACTTTCAAATTTGAAACCCTAACTAACCCTAACGTCTACCAACCTAGAAATTGATGATGAGGTCATGCCTTATTTGAGCTTTTGGTTGATAGAAAACACTGTGGCTTGGTCATCCAGTGATAGGCATTGATATATTGATGATTTTCATTAGCTAAAATTGCAAAACGTTGACCTCCTTGTCTATCATACTAACCCTAGGAAAAGCTGACGTTATCTCTAGCATAGTGACGCAACAACTTATAGTATGTGAGCATTTGATGATATTTAATGCATTGAGTTAATTTAAGGGTTGATCATTTTCATTGGATGCTATATCATTCTGGTATTTATTGACAAGTGACTTTATATTGCCATTGTCATTATTGCAAACATTGACTTCGTCAATATTTACTGTTATATATGTTCGTATACATTGAAATATAGATAGTCATTGATCTATGAAGTACTAACCACTACTGCATGTATTAGTTTCATTGTTGCCTTGTCTCGCAAGTAGGTGCCTTCCCGGTGGTTATTCTTCATTTGACTATCTTCTTGGTGGTAATCTGTGAAGGGGAAACTAGCCTTAATCCCTTGAGCCTTTTCCTTTGAAACCCCAGATTACCAGGGACGTCTCCCTTGGGCTTAGCCACCCTAAATAGAAAGAGCCCCCCATCGAGGTGACAGTGGGTGGGGAAGCTCCTGTTACGCCAGTTTGACCCTTGCCCTTCAGCTACTTGACATAAACTACAAACTGAGCGATAACAGGTTACATGCTGAGGGACAAGGGTCCAAAGACTCTTGATGAGGCCCAAGAGATGTTTGCAAAAATTGAGGCTAATCTTTCATCCTATAAGGTAGAACCTTTCTATGCCGCAAGAGCCAAGGTTGAAACCAAACCAAAAATCTTACACAATGCTGAGCTCACTCAAGATATTAGTGCTCCATAGGCACAGAGGATTGAAGAAGCAATAAATGACCTTGCCAAAACTCAAATCCTGATGATGAAAAAGATCACTAACACAAAGTGGTTACAACAACAAGTTGCCAAGCTTACTTTTAGGGACCAACCTCAGAGATCAAGACAAGCTTGGAAACCTAGGGTTCCAAATGAACAAAGAGTCCCCAACACTCTAGATCCTACAAATGTTATCAGGCAATAAGAGATCCTTGGTGCCTAACTTGTGGGGATTGACATTGGGAACATGAATGCCCAAGGAATATTGGGGAACCCGATCATATGAATTTCTTTGATACCATAAACTTGATCTTTGCCATATCTCCCCAAGAGTGCCTCAATATCACGTTAGAACAACTTGAGGAAGGAAAAAGAAAAGAAACCCGGAGGGCTAGGATGGAGATCACAAACAAAATGGATGAGGAATCTTGGGAGAAGTGCGCTTGAAGCTCCTCCCAGTGACCCTAGGTTCCCTTGACCAGGGCCTCCTCCACCACCACTAACATACAATCTTCCTCCTAGTTCCACTTTGCCAAAGACAATTGACATATACTTGAACATTGACATCAATGGTGTCTTGGGAAAGATAAACATGCCTGCACCTCTAATATATATCATTAAGATTCCTTTGATGAGAAGAAAAGTTGAGAATTTCTTTAGAGTACAAGGTGAACCGGTAGACCCTCCTACAATGCTGCAAGCTAACCATTTCAGACCACACTATGGTAAGCACCCACCTTTGTACATTTCCTTGCAGATGAACAATAAATGCTTGAACAACTGTATGCTTGACTCAGGAGTGGGTGCAAATGTCATGGCCTTGAAAGTAATGAGATAATTAGGTTTGGAAGTCACAAGGCCTTACAGAAATGTCTGCGGGATTGAATCCAGGCCTATTCCTACACATGGTGTAATAGAAAATTTGAAGGTCAACCTTGACCGATATCTCGAGATAGTCTTCCTAATGGACATTGTGGTCATAGATGTTCCAGATGTTTTGAGAATGCTTTTGTCTAGAAAGTTTGCTGCAATGTTGGGTGGTACTTTACAGATGGATTTGACTTATGCTACTATAGCTATGGATGATGAAACCAATACTCACCTATCCAACTTACCTTTGGCAGGGGATCATGCTGAAGAAATTGACCTTGACCCGAAGACTGAGGATCCTTAGAGGAGTTCCCTTAAAAGTTCAAGGAATCTCCTCCGTACTTTTGCCCAGATGACCTCCCTTTCGCTCAAGAAGAAGATTTTGCTGATAAATTGTGGCCTAAAAGGGACGATTATCAACAATAACTAGACAGGTACAAAGACAAAGAAGTTGGTTCCGTCACAATATTGAAGAAAGGTGATAAAGAGTTGTTGAGTAGACCGAGCGAAGATGATATTCTTACAACTGAATCCTACTCCCCTCCCTTGACGCAATATACTAGGGTAATACAAGAAACAATTTATCTCAAAGGAGGGGATTACAAACCAGGAGAAAGGAGGGGATCCCACCCCCTTTCCTCCTTGCTCCTATGTTGCTTCGATGATTGTACGCCCCCCCGCCCCCCCACCCTTTCAACTTCACTGTTTCAATTGGGAGACCTTGACATCCTTTGTATTTCTATGCCTCTCTCTTGCGGAACACCAAGATTCCCGAATTTCCAGTGTTGGATTTTCCCATTATATCACTACACTTGTACCATCGTTATGCTGTAAAAGACATATATATATATATATATATATATATATATATATATATAAATGAATAATTAATAATTACTAATGAAAAGACACCTCATAATGAAGAGTCATGTCTCTTCACGAAAGGGCACCTCTGCATGGGTATATATATGGTCCTCATTCTCATTGTAATCATTCATCATATCTTATTCAATCATTTATTACTTGTCCTATATGGATTTTAATCTATTGTCCTTTTTACATTAGATATTTTTGTAAGTGAACCGGGTTGGTTCATCACTTTTGGTATTAGAGCAAGTCTGATCTTGGCCTTTGGCCACCAGACCCTTGGTCAAAATTTGTTTCCTTGACAACATATCTATTGGCTATTGCCCACAACTACAGTGTTTCTCAGAGTTTCTCTGAAAGTATGGTCTTTGACCATAACTGGCCCTTGGCCATCTACATTCCATAAATTCTAGTCACCTAGCCAATAAAAGAAAAAAAGAAGAAAGAAGAAGAATAAAAAAAGAAGAAAGAAGAAGAACAAAAAAAGAAAACAAAAAGGTCATTCCGCTTTCACTATCATTGTGAATCTCCAAACAGAGCATACAAAAATTGTTGGATAAAAAAAATAATATAGCAGAGGTTATAATTTAGGACAAAAGATGAAAAAAAAAATTCTGTGCATCTAGACATCTCGGAGTCTATAAGATAGTAATCGAGAGAACTCGCATGTAAAATTTTTTTGAGACAAAATAAGCAAACTTCAGCAAAACAAGAAGATTTCACACCAGAAATATAGTGATCTTGAGGACATGTGTTACAAGGAAGTAATTGAAAAAGACTGGGAAATTTCTTGTTTAAAAGGCCACAATCAAAAGTTACCGAATTAGATCAAGAAGTCTAATGATACAAAACAATGCGTTCAGAAGTTGGAACAAGAAAATAAAGATCTTGGGAAGAACTTATCAATAAAAGATGATGAAAATTCTCGCTTAAAGAACCTAAATCAAAGGTTTTTGGAAGAAATCAAAAAGTTAAAAAATGAGAAACTTGAGAATCCATAAGTTAAAAATAAAGTCAACAAAGTAGAGAATGAAGAACTTTTACGCTTAAGGAACCATAATCAAAACCTACTTACACAAATCAAGAAACTTAAAAATGATGAGGGCATTGGAAAATAGTTTAGAATAACTTATCAAGAAGGAAGCATCAAAATCTTCAGATGTAAAAATCCAAGTCATGGCAAAGGGGACTAATATAGATCTAGCTAATATCAAGACTCAAGAAAATTCCAATCCAGTTGAAGAAAAGACATAGACGGACGTCGGAGTACAAACGATGGATATTACAATTACAATAAAAGGAAGTCATGGTACGAAAACACCTTATCAACATCGTAATAATGAAAGAAGACACTTTAACGAGTCAAAGTATCCACATCACTCATAAGGAAAACAATTGACCTATCAGCTAAAGAATGTTGATGCCGGTACATTAGAAAACAAATTATTCTTGGAATCATATAAGCGCAACGTTCCACAAAGGATCAATTTAGGATGGTTAGATCCTTTTACGCTTCGACATTTATGCTCAAGACTTAAAAGTTCGCATCGACTCGTATCATCAACCATAAAAGTCTCGGAAACCACGAACCGAGTGAAGAGATTACAAGCTAAAGCAAAGACGTAAGGCCTTCCATAAATATGCAGTGAGGACAAGGCATTTCTTAAGGGAAAGGAAATCCAATAGACATAAATATAAATATAATATAAAATATAAATATAAATGATTAATCAATAAATCACTAATTAATAGTTGCTAATGAAGAGACACCTCAGAATGAAGACTCATGTCTCTCCACGAAATGGAAGTCGTGCGTGGGTATATATATGGTCCTCATTCTCATTGTAATCATTCATCATATCTTATTCAATTATTTATTACTTGTCCTATATGGATTTTAGATTATTGTTCTTTCTACATTGGATATTTCTGTAAGTGAATCGGGTTGGTTCATCACATATGCATGGCTTTGTGTTGCCTTATTTATAACACGTTGGATTGGGCGTATTTATGAAATAAACTATGGAGCTTGTGTAGGCTTTTATAATTCTCGAAAAGAGTTTTCTACAAATCAAACTCTCATGTTAAGGTACTTTGGTGGATCTAATTGCTTCATAGAGCTTAAAAATAATTTCTCAATTCTTCTATAGTGAATTTGTAATAGGAAATTTATTTGAGAATAAGTGAATTCTTAATTGGTTTTAATGTTTGAATTTTAAAATGGAGCCAGAACTCATTTGCACCGTATCATGTCACCTATGGACTTGAGAATTTGTTTTCTCTATGGGTTCTTGCACATAGTCATACTCATACCTACTCATTTCTATTCATGGCATAATTGTAATACATTGTGAAAGGTCAAGTTGTCATAATCCTTATGAATTATTTGAGTAATTGTGGGATAATAATAATAATAATAATTTTAAGGTCACGACCAAGCTAGACACCAAATTGGTGTATGAGACCTTGTTTGTGGGACAACTCCGCACGACAATTTGAATGCTAAAGTCTATGGAGGTGTACATACCCTACCCCCCTCTTGATTTGAACTTGTGACCTCTTAAGAGGAAACACACGTTCTTAACCATTAGGAAATTGTTGTAGAACTGTGGGTGTTGACAAACCCTCTACCCAAACTTGAAGGAAATGTTTGCAAAAGGAAGCTTAGAAGATCAAGGTCAAGGTAGTGTGACTAATTTTAATGTCTCTTCTTTATGGGTTGCCATCATTAACGTTCTAGCTTAAAATTTGGCTTTACATTCCAATGATACACAAAACTTGTTCCCCCAGTCTTCTCATCTGCTTGTACTCTAGAATTTGTCGAAGATAATGGATTCATTATTATTTCTTCGGCGATCAATCTTTTTATAGATAACTATTAGTTTGCTATCTAACATGTTCATTTTTAATGTATAAATTTTTTTGAACAATTCAAGTTGTATAATGTAATGTTGCTTGAATCTAGACAAGATTGTTAGCTTTTCTTAAATTTTCAGAGCAATAGATTTACCAAAGTATTTAGATCTTCTTTTACATTCAACAACCATATACTGAAAATATAAGCAGGATAAACAAGCACAAGAAGACATAGAGATTTATGCTGGTAAAACCCCAAACCCGAGGAAAAACCCAACCAATTTTTCTTATAGAGAATCTTTCTGATAATTCAATACAACCATGAACAAGCTCTATTTAGAAAAGCAAAACTGATAATGAAGTAACCCTGATACAGAAACTTATCTCTTCTCTTTGTCAAACCCTAGCGAGGGTAGTTGAGCCACCACATAATACTAGCGCAAACTCTTCTAGAGATAGTGCACACCAGAAATCACCAAGAGTTACCAAGAAACCCCAGTTGCTGCAGTAGCTGCGTCTTCTTCTTGCCTCAGACTTGCACCTTCTTCTTGAGTGAGATAGTTGTGTGTGTGAGTCATCAAATGAGCAAGGCGTCACTTTATTTATAGTCTTCAAGTCACTTAGCTGGGGCCGACTTCTCTTCCTGGAATTCTTTTTTCACTTTATTCTTTTCTTGTGGCCTGACTTCTCTTCCTGGAAATTCTATTTCCACTTCATTCTTTTCCTTTGGGCTGACTTCTCTTCCTGGAAATTCTATATCCACTTTATTCTTTTCCTGTGGGCTGACTTCTCTTCCTAGAAATTCTATTTCCACTTTATTCTTTCCCTGTGGGCCGACTTCTCTTCCGGGGTGTTCTTCAATTGTTCACAGGTCTTCCTTTGACTTCTTGGAATCTTTTTCTTCTTTAAGAAAATTTGTCCAGGAGGGAATACCTCCTGTTGCTACCAAAACATTAACACTCCCTCTTAGCTAGGGAGGTATTCTTGTGTAATGTTTTCTTTTAGTAGTCCCAATCACACCTATCCATTTCACATGGCATGGGCAAGAAAACCACCATAGTCACAAGACTACGTTGCAAGTATCTATGATTTTTCTCGTCTCCTAGTAGTCCCAATCACACCCATTCACTTCACATGGTATGGGAAAGACTACCACCATAGCCCCATTCACACCTAGCCACTTCACATGGCTTAGGAAAGACTACGCCATGGTCCCAATCACACCTAGCCACTTCACATGGCGTAGGAAAGACCACGTTACAAGTCCCAATCACACCTAGCCACTTCACATGGCATAGGCAAGACTTGTACCGGACTACTCATTACTCCCTCAATCACTTCACATCACTGATCTGGGAAACCCTTGGCCAAAGGGAGAGTATCTTCCCACTGTAGGAGAAACATCACAACTCCCTCTCAACGAGAGTGGACATTCTGCATCACGCCAAGCTTGTCTTTGAAGTACTCATACTTCACTCTAAACAAAGGCTTGGTGAGAATGTCTGCTATCTGCTCATCTATGGATATGTACCGGAGCTCCACTGCTCCTTTCTGCACCATGTCTCATATGAAAATGTTATTTCATATCTATATGTTTTGAGTTGTCATGAAAGACTGGATTCTATGAAAGCTTTACACAACTTTGATCATCACAATATATCAAAGTTGGCTCCAACTCTAGATAAAATAACCCTTCAAGCAACTTTCGAAGCCACACTGCTTCACAACTTGCAACACTAGCTGCTATATATTCTGCCTCTACTGTACTAAGTTCCACTGACGTCTGTTTTCTACTCAACCATGAGATCATACCTGATGCCAAACTAAAGCAACATCCTGATGTGCTTTTCCTTTCCATTGCACTCCCCGCCCAGTCAGAGTCTGTATAACCTTGCAACTTTAATTCACCGTTCGATACATATCTGAGTCCATATCCAACCATGCCATGTAGATACCTCAATACATGCTTTGTTGCTACCAAGTGTACATGTCTAGGCTCAACCATTATCGACTCAATGTGTTCTCTTCAAAGAATATATCCGGCCTGGTGTTAACCAGGTACATCAAGGATCCGATCAACTGTCTGTACATCGTGGGATCAACCAAATCTGAAGAAGAATCACTCAAGAGCTTCAGATTCGTAACCATAGGTGTGGTCATGGACCTGTAGTCCATCATCCTGAATCTTTGCAGGATCTCAACTGTATACTTTCCTTGGCTAAGGAAGATTTCATCTAGTTTCTGCCACACCTCTAATCCTAAGAAATAGTGCATCAAACCCAGATCCTTCATTTCGAACTCTGAAGTGAGTTCCTTCTTGCACCCATCTATGAGCTTCTCATCCCCTATAAGAAACATGTCATCGACATATAGTACCAATATCAAGGGGCAACCATCTTCAACCTTGTAGTAAAGGTTGGGATTTGCATCACTATTGGTAAATCCCAAGCTCATCAAATAACTGTCTATTCCGGCATACCATGCTCTAGGTGCCTTCTTAAGCCCGTACAAAGATTTCTTCAATTTACAAACATGGGACTCCTTCCCATAGATCAGAAAACCTTGTGGCTGCACTATGTACACTTCTTCTGGTTACTGGAGCAAATGTCTTGTCATAATCTTCTCCCGTTTTCTGGGAGAATCCTCTAGCCCCAAATCTAGCTTTGTACTTCTCTACGCTGCCATCTGCAGCATGCTTGATCTTGTAGATGCCCTTGGAAGTCACTGCTGACTTCCCGTCTAGTCTCGAAACCACTTCCCACACATCGTTCTTCATGAAGGATTGGTACTCTTCCATCATAGCATCCTTCCACACTTGCTGCTCTGTAACTTCCTCATAAGTGGAAGGTTTCGAATCAATGATCTTACTCATCAGTGCCACATAGTTGGAAAATTTGTGTGGTCTCTTTCTCTCTCTGTAACTTGACTCCCTCTGATTCTGTACAATCTTTAGAGCCATATGCTCTCTCTGCATCTGTTGACTTCCTTTTGTAAATGTGTTGAACCTGCACATAATAGATCTAGCTAGAAAATACTACACACATTTGTAGAGAGAAATTGAGAAAGAAGAAGCAAGAGAGAAAGAATGGAAAGAATTCTCATTAACCGTATTCCACACTCAAAGAGTGAGTAATTTACAATCGATATAGGATGCATGAGTAACTAATGAGCCATAGTAGTGGTCTGAGTGATCTGGACACACACCAGTAGTTACGGGAGTGAATTGCCACCTAGTCTAGTCTCTCAGGCAGTTACGGGAGTGCACTGCCACCTAGCTGAGTTAACTAGTCAACTAGTCTTCAGTTAACTGACTGAACAAAGAGTAGTGAGTTGGTGATGATCCCAATCTTGCATGGTGACAAAACCAATGCAACATCTAAACTCAACTCAACTATTCAAACTGAAGTGTCAACTGAAAGAGAATATTCTCTAGGTGGAATATTCTCCCCTAAAATATCTGAGACTGGATAATGACTAATTATGACTAATAAACAAGGAATAACCTTAGGAAAAATAAATCCTAGGTGTGTGTGAAGTAGCATCCTTCCACACTTGCTGCTCTGTAACTTCCTCATAAGTGGAACGTTTCGAATTAATGATCTTACTTATCAGTGCCACATAGTTGGAAAATTTGTGTGGTCTCTTTCTCTCTCTGTAACTTGACTCCCTCTGATTCTGTACAATCTTTAGAGCCATATGCTCTCTCTGCATCTGTTGACTTCCTTTGAAGTTTGATATCCTATGAACTATCCTGGGAAGTTGCTCTTGCCTATTGGATCCTGAGGGTTGACTCCCTTTGAACTCTAACTCCCTCTAAGCTAGTGCTTGGTGGGGCCATTTGCCTCACCACTAGTGGAGCCACTTGCTCCTCCTCATAATTGGAGGGTTTTGGAATCAATGATGTGACTGAGCGATGTCATATAACTCGAGAACCTCAAAGGTCGTTTTCTCTCCCTGAAAGTGTCAATAAGAGCTGCATGCCTCTCTGCATCCTACAAAGTATCACGAATCCATGCTGGCCCTTTCCAGGTCACTGCAATATCTCTAGGTAGATCAACTGACCCTTTTGGCTCTACTGACTCTTGTTGATGATTTGAAGAGTGAACAATTGAACTAGAGGGATCTGTATGGTCATCCTTCAGAGTCTTCTGCTCCTCACAATCAATCCCCATATGAGATACTCTGTAGCCCATAAAAGTACCCTTCTTTCCAGAAGGTTCTTACTTCATCCTCTTTTGCTTTGGTACATGGATGTATACTGTCATGTATACAACTTCTTGTCTGGATAGTCTGCTCCATGTCTCGAGCTAGAGATCATCTAATCTATTGCCTCCTGCAACCATCACTATAGCTCCCTCTCAAGGCTATCACCTGTGATTTGCCTGGAACAAGAATAAGAAGTACGAACAACGCTTTTCTAGTGTTGTGACCAATTATTCCTCCTTGGTAACTTGCCCGTAACAAAACAAGAACATCTCCATGGTAACCTCCATGGAATTTATAAGGTAACCTGCCTAGGACAGAGACAACAACCAAGAACATCTCCTAGAAGAGATCAGTTTCATCTTGTAAATAAGTGCATCATTAGTACTAGATAGTGAGCATTTACATAATGATCATTGTACCAACAATACTCAAGTGTTACTTAACAATTGATAGCAAAAGTACTCAGCAGTAATAGAACTCTAAACACTGTTGTCCCATTTACAACATTTACTTAAGATGCAACAATATAAAATATCAAACATGATATATAAACCTCGAGTCTTGTTGTTGCTGTTCCCTTTGATTTTGAGTTGTCATGTACCGTAGGAGACATCATCATTGCTGCCTCCAACTTTTGAGCTTCCTTTGAGTGTACTAGATCTAGGATCCCTTTGTCACTGCTTGGACAAATGTCCTTTTTCCAAGTGTACATCTCCCGCAAACACCCTCATGATATAGGTTATATACAAGTGCATACCTCTGAAATTTGTAGCACCATCCAGCTTGTCTTCTAATTTCAGGGTTTGCGCAACTGCAATTGCAATTGGCGACTGGAAACTGCAATTGCAACTGCAACTATAATTGGCAACTACAACTGTAACTGGAAACTGCAACTACACCTGTAAATGGCAACTGTAACTGGCAACTACAACTGCAACTGTTGTGAGAAATTCAACTTTCACCAAGTTGTAATCTGAGTGTGCTAGGCTAGGGCGAGTTGATCTATGGAAAAATTAATCTCATCGTCCTCCAATAAATTGCTCAACGAGCTTGACAAAAAACTATGCAGCGGCAAATTTCACGTGCAAAGACAAATGTCAACAATGTGGCCTTCAATTTTTGCTCACGATCTTCCTTCCAGTGATTAGACTGTTCTGAAGGTAACCTGCTTTGATACCATGTTAGATTTTCTTAAATTTTCAGAGCAATAGATTTACCAGAGTATTTAGATCTTCTTTTACATTCAACAACCATATACTGAAAATATAAGCAGGATAAACAAGCACAAGAAGACACAAAGATTTATCTTGGGAAAGCCCTAAACCCGAGGAAAAACCCAACCAACTTTTCTTTGAGAGAATCTTTCTGATAATACAATACGACCATGAACAAGCTCTATTCACAATAGCAGAACTGGTAATGAAGAAACCCTGATACAGGAACTTGTCTCTTCTCCTTGTCAAACCCTAGCAAGGGTAGTTGAGCCACCACACAATACTAGCACAACTCTTCTAGAGCTAGCGCACAAGAGAAATCACCAAGAGTCACCAAGAAACTCCAGTTGCTGCTCACTTTATTCTTTTCCTGTGGGCTGACTTCTCTTCCTGGAAATTCTATTTCCACTTTATTCTTTTCCTGTGGGCCGACTTTTCTTCCTGGAAATTGTATTTCCACGTTATGCTTTTCATGTGGGCCAACTTCTCTTCCAGGGTGTTCTTCAATTGTTTAGTTGTCTTCCTTTGACTTCTTGGAATCTTCTTCTTCTCTAAGAAAATTTGTCCAGGAGGGAGTATCTCTCGCTGCTACCAAAGCATCAACAAAGATGGGGTGGATATTTTAATGTGGCGTAAGTTACCTCTAGGGGCATTGTGTCTTGTATTACTTTTCTTTTTTTCGAGGAAAATCTTGTGGGAAAACCCAAGGGATGCTTCCTAGGATTTGTGGATGGTATCCCTAGTAAACTCATTGACAAAGACTAGTGTGTCTAACCAAAGGTTATTCAACCCAGGCACCTGTCGACATGGGACTAGCCAAATACGCAACAACATTTGGGACAACCGGTTGAGCTTACCCCTTAGGCTATGTATTTTATTACTTATATGTTATTGTAAACAAGCTTTTAGATACATCTTTTGGGCAATGGTCCATATTATGTTTTGTGCTTTTCTTTTAGAATGTTCTTTTGCAAACACCATAAATGTATCATGTGCAAATTAAAGTTATATGGAATTATATGTTTTTTGCTTCTATATAATAATTTTGCTTCTATTTCAAGGTAATGATGGTCTTTTCTATATGTTGAAGAATTTAGTTTTTTCTTTTTCTAGTTTGTTTTAGTTGATACTTATTTTGGTTATATGGATTTTTTGTGTTTTTTGACCTGGAAGGCTGCAAGGGAAACAGGTGCCCTACGCGAGGCAAAGAACAAACTTGAGAAGCGATGTGAGGAGCTAACATGGCGACTACAACTCGAGAAAAGATTGCGTGTAATGGAATTTCTCATGTTCTTATCATTTTATTTTGTCTTCTTGTTTTAATGTAGCATTTTTCTCAATATAGCTCAAGACTTTGTTGGTAACAATAACTGGTCAAAATATTCAAGGAAATTTAGTAGCTTGTGATGATTTATTTACTCTAGTTGGGTTGTTTTTGTCAGTTATTAGCTAATTGTGTCTTTGTAGCCACAATGATGTGTAATATATTTTCTTCGATTATTCATCTCATGTAGATGCACCTTCTGCCTTTTCCTTGTGATTTTGTTGTAAGCTGCAATTAATTTGGAGTTGGCTTGTGCACTCTCCATGTAATTCTCAATCATGATCTGCTTAACGCGGAAATTAATGTTATTTCATCCTTATCTGTTTCTCATCTTATTATTTGTTTGTTGTATTTAGGATTTGACATGATATGTGGGGTCTATGTTGGTTCCCTAATTTAGTAAAATTATGTTAATGGACAAACACTTCCTAAGGGTAATTTTTAGACAGGATTACTAGCAGTCAAGGACAACTGGCAGGCATTCCTACAACATACAGGCAAAGGTTAGAAAACCTTTATTCATGAACTGCCAGGCTTGGTCAATTCAAGTACTTTGAATCATTTAGCCATCTTGCATTCCTCAAAATACCTTAAAGTGTGAAAAGGATATTGTCTATGGGCGAAAGATTTGATACCTATCTAAACGTAAGTACTCTCGTTGAAAATCGTCTTGCAAACAGTGACCAAAATCTTTTGAGTGCTATCTTAGAAGGACATTTGTAGTGAATGCTTGATGTCTGTGCTTGCATACATGTCATACTCCACAAGTACTTGACTCATGATGACTTGAATTTGAATATAAAAATGATTAAATGCTAACAATTATTCAATGTACACTGATATAATTCATTCACAATATTACATTTGTTTGATAATAAAAACAAAAGAAAACAACCATTATAAGATTTGTTTGCGATACACAACAGAGACAATGCCTAAATTGCAAATCCCTGCTTCTTGACTACTTATATTTTACTTACTTTTATTATTATATTGGGGTGTGTGTGCACGTGCACACATGTATTTATCTGCTTATTTGTACGAAAATTTACAAGCACATTTGTTTACCCGGTGATCCCTAGAAGTTAACAAGATTTTTCACTTTGCATTGCACTTCTTGACCCCTAGTTTCATTTTGAAATTAATCTTATATATGTCCATCCACCAAAATTACAAAGATAATCCGTGAATGCAAAATTGAATAAAATAATGATCTGTACTAAAACATATCTTCAATTGATCTTTATGAGGCTTGAATACAATCTTTCTCCTGGAGTGTACTACATCCATCGGAGAAAATAGCTTCTACAATTAAATAGTCTCTTCACAAAACTAAAATCTTCCTCAATATTCAAATACATATCTAACATATATTTGAAAAATATTTGTGAAATGATTGAACACTTAACTAAATGATTCTTGAAAATAGAGCTTTTGATTTTATCATACATAAATAGGGATGAGTGTTATCACACAATCTGTAGATTGGGCAAAGCCCAAACCCAATCCACGGAAGTGTGACAACTACGGGAGTATCTACCCATTGTCACTTTAGATAGACACTCCCCTTGTTTTAGTGATAAAGAAATCACCACACGGGGGGAATCCCGGTGACCCTAGGGGGAATGAGATGAAAAGTGATATGATGGTGAGTGAAACCCCTATAGGTGAAGCTTGGAGATGAAGAATGGCTTGGAAAAGAGTCTTGTGAAGGAGGAGAAGGTTGCCCAATGTTTTGTACATGCAAAACAATGTTAGCCTTGACCGGAACAAGACAAATGATCATAAACCAAACCTTAAATCAAATGGGAATCAGCAAGATAAGCTTGCTGTCCTAAATTGTAGCAGTATGAAAATATATAGATCAACAAATAAAGATTCTACTAGCTGCAAAATTAACCATCCAAAACATCAAATAATTATTGGATGATCAATCTCTTATCATGTAGATAATATCCCAATACTTAAACACAAGTTTTGGTGGAAAAATAGTGCCGCAAAAGGATGTTATCAACAATATATTAGGGCAGCCTTGTGGCTGTTGAAAACTTTTGCTATAGAAGCAAGTTCTAGCCACTGAAATTCACAAGCAAGATACTCAAATGAGGGCTTTTTATTGAAAGGCAATTTCTGATTAAAAACAATCTAGGGAAGTGCGCCCTAGGTTAGCACATCACTTGGTAGCTTGAGCGCACCTTTTCAGTGGTCAGAGTCAGCATAGGAGACAAGAGGCACCACTGTCCACATACCACACACTCATAGCAGATGAGCTCGACATAAATGGAACGAGGAAGAAATCCTCCTCAAAGCTTTTGGAAAATTCCTTTACACCTGCAGAAGTTTCCATCTGTGGCTTACTCTTTTTCTTCTCAGAACATTGTGAGGCAAAATGTCCAAGCTTGTGACAGTTGAAGCACTTGACTTTTGAAAAGTTTATGTTCTTCTTGCCACCTGCTCCACTCTCAAAGCCCTTCTTCTTGGACTTGCCCTTGTCTTTACTAGCAAGAGCCAAACCCTCCTCATCCACAACCTGAGGTGATGTAAATGATCCACTTGCCTAACCAAGGAAAATCTTTTCTCGCACAAAATCATCCCATAAATGCTGCCAGTCAGGGAGTTTCTCCCGAGCTACAACTCCATGCACGAACACATCCCATGACTTCGAGAAGCCATTTAGTGCCACACGCACCAACTCAGAATCCTCAATCTTCTCACCTACTGCTGCTAGCTCATCCCTGATCTGTGTAAGCCGATCAAGGTAGTGAACAACACCTTCCCCCTTTGCCATCTTGGTTGTTCTCAATCTGTCTCGAATCACCATCACCCTGTTTTCATTTTTACTCTGGTAAAGGTCATTCAAGGTAGCCTGCATCTCCGTAGCGGAATTTTTCCCTGTGAGGTGAGGGATTATGTGATCCTTTACCCCATCAAGGAGTATGCTCTTAGCCTTAGCCTCACCCTTCTTCTAGGCTACCAACAATGCTGCATTTGTAGGAGCTGCTTCATTATTATCCACATGCTCAAGGACATCATTGACATCCAAGATCATAGTAACCCTTTTCCTTCCAAGTGGCAAAGTATTGAGCACCTCGAAGCCTATCTTTCATTCTCAAGGTCATGGCCATAACTGAAAATGATTCTTTGTTCAAACCTTACGCTGCCTTACTAATTTTGTGTTGTACTAAACCCTTTTGTTTTGCAGATCTGAACCTTGATTCTGTTATTTCAACAAGCCTGCTTTGATACCATGTGAATTTTCTAAAACCCAACAAAATGAACCAATATTTCCAACAATATTTCACTCATAAATTACTTCCTCCTTTTAATTTAAATTTTTGAAATTGTTCATTTGTAGCTACAACTAGGTTTCTTTACAAAATTTTAAATGCACAGCAGAAAAATAAATTTGATCAACAATAAAGAATATAACAACAATCCCAACCATGAGAGATGTTAATGTTTATGCCATTATTATAGTTCTTTGCATTTCATTAGATAAGAGCATCATAAGAACAAGATCACTGAGAAATACACATTCACAAGAAACACAACATTCATCCTGGGAAACCCTCTAGGGGAAGAAAACCCAGCAAAAACTTACTTATCATAAATTGCTAGTACAATGTTCAAGAGATAACTCAAACCAATACAGATAGTCCTCCCCAAAAGATGCGCCACTCTTCTTCTCCTCTCTCCAACTGGTAATTGCATTTTGCCTTATAAGAGAATGAGCAAGTGAGTTGTGTGATAAAGTGAGGCGCGAGCCTCCCTATATATACAAGACTGGCACGTGTGAAAGGGTTTCATTGGCAGGGCCGTCCTCTCACTCTGGGTGGGTAAACCCACCTTTAATTTAATTCTGGGTCTCAATAATAACTGCTGGGGCCGACTTCTTATTCTGCCTATTACAATCGTTCGATGACCAATCCGCAAAAGGGGATTTGGTCCTAATACAATTACCGACATGATTAATCCACAATGGGGGTTAATCCAATGAATAAAATAACAGTAATAATAAGAATACTCTTCGCAGTTACATTATTTCAACACTCCCCCTTAACAAGAAGGGTCTTCTTCAACAGCATGAGGCGAGAGAGGTCTGCATCATCAGTGGCATCAGGAGGACAGTATCGTCGATATCATCTTGAAACATTGGCTACCATATTTACGAGTCATCGAAAGTTTTCTTCATCGACAGCATCATCATTCTCAAAAGAATGGCATCATCATCTGCATCAAAATGTATTAGTAAAAATGATACCTCATCACAACACTAGGCTGGCACATCACAATACTACACTGGCTCAATGTCACAGCGGTTAAGCTGGTAGCTCAGTGTCAGTCACATCTTGCTTTACGTCTAACAACGAAGTCAGAAGCAAGGAATCATCTTGCTTTACGTCTAACAACTAGGTCAGAAGCAAGGAATACATCATCATCTCGCTTTACGTCTAACAACTAGGTCAGAAGTGAGGAATCATCTTGCTTTACGTCTAACAACGAGGTCAGAAGCAAGGAACACATGAACATCTCGCTTTACGTCTAACAACGAGGTCAGAAGCGAGGAATCATCTTGCTTTACGTCTAACAACTAGGTCAGAAGCAAGGAATCCACAGCGTCATGCTTTACGTCTAACAACGAGGTTAGAAGCAATGACTCATCTTGCTTTACGTCTAACAGCGAGGTCAAAAGCAAGGAACACA
>JASDQU010203079.1:0-10762 GCA_032191745.1 Picea mariana | reverse complement strand
TATCATCATGGGTGAAATCTATTCCTTCAAACGATAGCCTATTTTCTTTAACTCTGTACCTCTAAATTTAAAGGAAGGGTATGAGGATCAAACCTTATTACTGTGTAAAATAAATTACTGGTATATATAGAACACGGTTGTGGACTTATTCAAGTTGTATAGTGGGTTTTTATATGGGAATATACACATTCCCTTCATTCAAATAATAGATCTGTTATATAAATTTTTCTGGGATGAATAGAAATACGTATCTGTGAATAGTGATTATGTCTTGGCTCCTTCCGGTTTTTTCTCTGGATCCTGCAAACAAATTCGAACTATTTTTGGTTCAATCCTGTAGCTTTACGTTTCGAGTATTACTGTCGAAATATATGATTCGAGGGTATATACTCTTTACTTCAAATACCTTACTAATGTATCATTTTATTTCCATCTTCAGTATGTGATCTGCTATCCCATTCATTTATTATTTTCCTTCCTAGGTCGTCATTTGTGACTAGGAAGACTAATTGCTCTCCATCCTTTCATTTCCATGAAGTTCAACTATGACTAGATAGGCTGTTCTTTTTCATTATTTCATTTTCCAGAAAATGCATTTATGATTAATTAGACTATTTTTCTTCCATTATGTTTCACACCTGTTGAAGATACATATATCAGGGATTTAAAATGAGTCATGCAATTTGTATGGTTATCTATACAAATATATATTTATATATATCCATACACATAGGTATTTCCTATTGTATAATCATTCCAACAGTAATTTAATTCGATAGAACAAATCGCCTTGAAATAAGAGATACTCCATAGAGAGATGCCTGTACGCATAGGTATGTAGAAGTTTTAAATCCCATAATGACTTCCAGAATAGCGTCTGCACAATCCTATATTCAAAAACAAAATAACTAGATATACATATGAGACATTGATCTAGTGGAGATCTCTAGCATAATATAATGAAATAGTATTCTATTTAACACAACTATGTTTTCTAATAAATTACCAAACCTCGATTTCCATTCGGTAAAGATACTAAAATAGTTTTTTCTCGATAGTTAACAATTTAAACTCTATGGGTTTATCCTACATTTCATTTCATTCCTTCAGAATTATATAAAATAGAGTACTCCATTCATTCTTAAACAGATGCAATTTGATCAGTCAATAATTAATCATGGCGTGCAAACATAGAAGGAGAAAGTAGATGTATCTGAAACAGTTCGTGGGAAGACAAAGGGAACAACCACATTCCTCCCAACTGTAGAACAGGGCATCCAAAATCACTTGTCCTGTTCACCCCCTAGCCTGACCATGAATCCATGAGGGCTAACTCAGAACTCCTCCTCAGCCATGTCTCATTCCAGAAGTCTTATCCTTGCCTAAAACTTAGCAATTAGTGCTCATAACAGCAAGCCAAAAAAAAACAAAGTCTTTTCCCCAGCATACTCGGCAGCATCCTGCCTCCTAACATATGTTATTTAACCAAAAAAATGTTTTTTCCCAGGTCTTTCTTTCCCCCCTTGGGAATTTTCACAGCTTTTTAAATCCCTGATTTTCAGGGGCTACCAATGGCCAAATATCTGATTTTCCACTTGTATAAATCATCCTAGCGGTAGGTCCAACATGTTCCCCATTCATGGAGTCATGGTCAGCTGATTTTAACATGGTTTTTCCATTTGTCCTCCTGCAATAAATATAAAACATTATGTTTTCATACATGTGTCATAGTCAAATAGTTATTTAGGTCAAATCAAATCTCTGCCCAACAGTGATAATAATTAATTACAATTTACCAAATTCAGAATTGCCAAAAATGGCAAAACTTTCCCAAATTCGAATTTACCAAAAATCGAATAATTTTCCTAACAATTTTCGAATTCAAAAATAATTTATTTTTGGGGATGTCACATGTGGTATAACGTTACATTGTGACTAAACCTAGCATATACTTACATGAACATTGTAATGTGATTCCCATGGCCAAACCTTACTATGTAGTGAACATTTCCCTATGTCGTGATGTGTTGAACATTTCCCTATGTCATGATGTCTCAAACATTTCCCTATGTCAGTATGTAATGAACATTTCATAGCGTCGATATGTGAGGAACATAGTCCAAGGTCTCACTATCACTATCATATCCCAATGTCGCAATGTGACAAATAAATTTGTTGTGTGAATAGTAACGTCACAATTTGACGAACACAAATATACATGGCATTGACATGAACATAGCCCAATTGTCATAATGTGATGAACATATTCTCATGTTCTAATGTGATGCACTTAAATTGACATCAAAATGTAACAGACATTTTGAAACATCCCAATCTAACAAATGAAACCCTTTGTTACAATGTGATGTACAAAACCCAATGTGGCAATGTGAGAAACATAGACCAACATTGCAATGATACGAACATTTCTTGACATCGCAATATCAAGAACATCACCTTATGTCATCATGAGATGAACATTGTCACAATGCAATGAATATAACATGATGTAATAATAAGACTAACATTTCTCAATGTCCCAAGGAGACAAATATTTCTCAATGTCACAATGCGTCGAACATTTCCCGAAGTCACAATGTAATGAACATTTCCTCATGTCGGAATGTGACAAACATTTCCTGGTGTCACAATGTGATGAACATTTCATGACGTTGCAATGTGACGAACATTTATTGACATCCCAATGTGATGAACATTTCCTATCATTGCAATGTGATGAACATTTCTTGATGTCACAATGTGATGAACATTTCCCAATGTTGCAATGTCATAATCATTTTTCGATGTCGAAATGTGACGAACATAAAATGATGTCATAATGAGACAAATATTTCCCAACTTCCCAATGTGATTAACATACCCTAATGCTTCAATGAGATGAACATTTACCAACATCGCATTGTGACAAACATAACCTAATGTCGCAATGAGATGGACATTTCATGATGTTGCAATGTGTCAAACATAACTAGATGTCGCAATGTGATGAACAAAATCTCATGTCACAATTTGATGAACAAAACTCATGTCATAATATGACAAAGAAAATTGATCAACATTGCAATGCGAAAGTCCCATAGAAAACCATCGTTAAACATAATCAACATGGCCCACCATAATCATCTCCAAAAGGTCTATGAAGATAAATGAAGGGTATGATCAATAATAGTCAGCCTTGTTGAACCATAGTCAACCATGGTGAAGGTCAAGTATGATCAACCATACTAAACTTTGGTCCATGTCAAGCTCATTCATGGTTAACCATAATGAACAATGGTTATGACACATTGTGATGAACATTTATTGACGTCGCAATGTGACAAACATTTCCTGACGTCGCAATGCAACGAACATTTCTCGACGTTGAAATGTGTCGAACATAACCTGATGTCACAATGAGACAAATATTACCCAAGGTCACACTGTGATGAACATACCCTGATGTCACAATGAAACAAACATTTCTTGAAATCGTACTGTGATGAACATAACCTAATGTCGTAGTGAGACGAACATTTCCTGATGTCACAATGTGTTAACAATAGTCAACCCTAGTCAACCATAGTCAACCATGGTGAAGGTCAACTATGATCAACCATATTGAACTTTGGTCCATGTCATTCTCATTCATGGTTAACCATAGTCAACCATTGTTAAGGTCAACCATAGTAAACCATACTCTTTGTCATGGTCAACAATAGTCAACCATAGTCATAATTAAGGTGAAACATGGAGAATTACATCGATAGTCATGATCAACCATGGTCATGGCTATCCATGGTCATCTATGGACAAAAAATATCAAACATAGTAACCATTGTCAACCATGGTCAATCATGGTCAACCACAGTCAACCATGGTGAAGGTCACACTCAACCATGGCCAACCATAATAAACCAATATCAACAAAGGTCTACCATTGGTAACCATGGTTGTGGTCAATCTCATGGACAACAATTTTCAAGAATCGTTAAGAAATGAAAACCATGGTGAACCATGTTCAAGGTCAACCACATTCAATCATGGTCATGGTCATGCTCAACCATGGTCAATCACAGTCTACGCTAGTAAACCAAAGTCAACCAATGCATATGGAAGTTAACCATGGTCACGGTCAATCATAATTAACCATGGTTATGGTAAGCGAAGGTCAATTGCAATTAACCATGTTCATGGTCAACAATTATTTATTAACTTATTAATTAATAATACATCAATACTTTATCAATGTATTAATACATCGACAAACCTTTTGGAAGGTCATAATGTAAGAAACAACAACCCTTCATCCCAATATCTTTACTAATGTATATATTATTTACTACTATATTGTTCGACAACACTGGTATTCCAACAGAGGAAGAACACCTTAGGTAACCACTCACATGACTAGATCAACACACTAATGTTTTCACGTGGTAAAACCCCTACGGGGAAACATCCACAGCCCCAGCCAACGTGGCCACTTGGAGCAGTTTATTAATGCAAAAGAAATATATTACAAAGAGATTTTACAAGAGAGTTTCTCACAATCGATCATCGACAAATGACCCTGCATGTTATTTAAGTAGAGATCATGGACCAATCAGGTGTTAATCCATGGATTAATGGCCATTAATATCGAGGANGTGTCTAAATATCCTAACATCCCCCCTTAAGAACAACTTGGGATATGATTGAAGGATTTACAATAGTGACACAATAGGAGAAGGAAGGATGCATTATAGCCTATCCCCCCTTAATGACAACTTCATGAACTCCTAACATAGATCGAAGTTTGGAAAAATTTGCTTCTGTAAGAGACTTTGTGAAAATGTCTGCAACCTGATCTTCTGTAGGGAAAAACAACACTTCAATAACTTGATCATGAATGAGATTTCTGATGAAGTGCATGTGTATCTCGATGTGTTTTCTACGTTGATGTTGAATTGGGTATTGGGCGAGCTTGATGGCACTCTGATTGTCACACCAAAGGATGATCAGATTTTGTTTCTGGAATCCAAACTCTGAAAGGATCTATTGAAGCCACAAGGCTTCCTGACTTGTATTTACCATTGGTCGGTACTTTACTTCTACTTAAGAAAGTGCAATAGAATCTTTTTTCTTACAGGTCCAAGTGACAAGTACTGAACCAAGGTTGAAAACATAACCTGCAGTAGACTTTTGATCATACGGGTCGTCGACCCAATATGAATCAATGAAATCAACAAATAAAGGATTCCCCCCTTAACTGTAATGTATCCTAAACTGAATTTTACCACGGACATAAAGAAGTATCATTTTATCTTCTTTCGAATGGATTTCATGGGGTGTTTGCATATACCGAGCAACAATAACAATAGAAAATGAAGGATCAAGACAGGTATGAGTCACGTATAAGAGGCTACCAACTAACTGATGGTATGGGATGGCATCAACTTTGAGAGAAGTATAGGTGGCAATAATCTTGACTCCAGACTGGAAGGGAAGGGGTTGCTTTATAATCATCCATGTGAAAGCAACGAATAAGGTCACAAGCATACTTAGACTAGGAAAGAAAAATTCATTCATTGGTTTGCAAAACTTGGACGCCAAGGAAATAGTGCAAAAAGCCTAAGTCTATCATTTCAAATTTCTTCTTAAGGCTAGTTTTCACATGGCTTAAAAGTTTTGAGTCACTACTAGTAAGGATAAGTTCATCAACATAAAGGAAAAGGATTATGAGATGGATTTCTACATTTTTGGTATAGACATTAGGATCATAATGGCATCTAGAGAATCCAGTGCCAATAAGAAAGTTGTCCATTTTGGCATACCAAGCTCGGGGAGCTTTCTTGAGACCATAAAGATTCTTAAGGTGACAAAAAAGGATAGATTCATTCTGGACATAGCCAGGAGGTTGTTCCATGTATATTTCTTCTTGCAAATCTCCGTGCAAGAAGGCAAATTTAACATCCCTCTGACGGACTTCCCATTTATGTGAGGAAACAAGGGTAAGAACAAGTCAGATGGAATTCATTTTGGATACAGGGGAAAAGGTTTCATTATAGTAAATTCCTTCAACTTGGGAAAATCCTTTGGCAACTAATCAACCCTTGTGTGTTTCAACACTTCCATCTAATGCATACTTAGTTCTATAGATACATTTACATCTGACAAGTTTTCTTCCTTTTGGAAGAGGTACAAGATCCCAAGTATCATTTTCCATTAAAGAACAATACTCTTGATTCATTGTTGTATCCCAATATGGATGACCTGAAGCTTCTGCAAATGTCTCTAGATCATGAGTTTCTGAAACTTGATCCAAAAGAGAAGAGGCTCGCTAAAACTGCGAACATGTCTGATGATGATATGAAGGATCACCGATAAGATCTCTATCTGCTTCTCATGTTGAACGAACCCATCTAGGAAGTTGTGGAGTTGGTGTTGGTTCAAGTTTAAGGGACTTATCTGGAGGAAGGTGAGCAAGCGGAAGTGGATTTTCATCCTCACTGTCATCATCTGAAGAAGAAACCAGAATAGAAGAAGGTACAAATGCCAAAGATGGATCACATGATGAAGAAGGCACAACCATAGAATTAGGCTCACAGGACAAAGAAGGCACAAACACCGAATTAGGCTCACACGCCAAGATATTTTCATCAAATTTAACATATCTTCTAATAATAATTTCATTACAATGTGGTTGAAGAAGTCTGTAACCTTTGACATCTTTAGAATAACCAACAAATATACACTTCTCACTTTTAGGATGTAATGCTTTCCTTTTCTCATCAAGAAAATGTGAGCCCATGCTATACTTCCAAATACACAGAAGTGACTTACATCTGGTTTAATTTTATTCCAAGCCTCTCCCGGTGTTATATTTTTAAGAGCCTTCGTGGCAGTGCAATTGACTATGTAATTTGCACAGTTTATTGCTTCTGCCCAATACTTTAGAATTAATCCCTTAGATTGGATCATACAATTAGACATTTCTTTTAATGTGTGGTTATTTCTCTCAATAACACCATTTTGTTGTGGTGTATGTGGAACAATGTGTTTCATTTGGATGCCCTATGTAGTCCAATAACTTGTAAAATTATTGTTCACATATTTGCCTCCATTATTTGTTCTTAAATTTTGAATTTGATGTCCAGATTTCTTTTCTACAAGGGCCTTGTAGGCCAAAAACTTGTCAAAAACTTTGCTCTTAAGTTTTAAGAATCAAACCTAAGTATGTCTAGAAAAGTCATCAATTAAAGTTAAGAAATACTTGTGCCCATAAAAAGAAGGAGAAGAAAGTGGACCATGCAAATCACTCTGAACAAGCTGCAAAGGGCCCAAGGCATGCGAAGAGACACATTTGTCAAAAATGTCTCGATGATGTTTGCCAAAAACACAACCGGAAAAAACACAATCTCTTCATGAAACAAGAGGAAGACCAATCACCACCTGTTGATTACATAGTTGTTGCAATGAGCGATAGTTTATATGACCAAACCGCTCATGCCAAAGTTTTCTCAAGTCATCGATATGAGCAATGAAAACTAATGAAAAAGATGATGACCCAAAGTTTTCAAACTTGTACAACCTGGTAATATCATCAACAATTCAAGTTGCAAGAATATGATTAGGATCTTTTAGATCCTTGATTACAACTTGGTGAGGTGAAAACTCTACGGTTTTACCTTCACCTGAATAAGTGATTTGATATACTGATAGAAGGTTACAAGAAAGACTTGGAACACATAATACATCATTGAAATGACTATTTTCTACTTGAACTGTTCTAGATCCTTCAACACTAAGAGATATATCATCACCAACAAATATTTTCTTGGTGTTACGTTCATTTAGAGAAAAAAACATGTCTCTATCCTTATCCAAATGATAAGATTCTCTAGAATCAATAAGCCACTCATCAGAAGTAGAAGTAGAAGTTGTATTGAAGGAGAAACCAGAAGCTGAAAGTGCATGTCCATGAGAAGAAGAAGAAGTAGTAGAATCAATACTTATGTTGTGATTCTTCATCAATGCTTCTAAATCTGTCATCTTCTTGAAACATTTGGACTCATCATGACCATATTTATCACAAAACTTGCAATGTTTGTTAGTATTCTTATTTTTACATTTTTCTCCTATGTCTCCATTAGGAGCGGAAGATGTCTGAGTGGGTTTGGGACCCTTATACTTTTTGTTGTTGTGGTGAGGATGTTGCTTCTTGGGATTCTTGGGTTTATCTTTCTGATGGACAACTAATGATTTGTTGGAGGTACCTACAGTGTTGATCACTCCAAGTTGTACTATATTATCTTTCTCTCTAATCAAATAATCACAAAATATCTCAAGATTTTGTTTTTGATAAGCTGTCCCTAGAGCCTCTTGCATGGCATAAAAGAGAGATACAAACACAAAATATCAACTACCTAGATTACAAAGAATAATATAGATGCAACGATCTTCGTCTATCTTTATTTTACATTCTTCACATAAAGTTGTGAGTGTTTTAAACTTAGATAGATAGTCTTCAATGCAAGAAAGATCACTTGGACTTAAAGTTAGTACTTGATTTTCTAACTATTCTGCTCAAATAATATTGTGTTTACCAAACACATATTCAATCTTTTCTCAAGCTTCTTTGGGTTTATCAATTGATTGAAGGTGGAACCTTAAATCAGGAGATCTGGACATTCTGATTAATCTACGTGCTTCATCATTCCTATTATCCCATTTGGATTTCTTATCAACATTAGTGGGTGTTGTTTCCTTTCCCAAGGTAATCTGGTACAAGCCTTTACTTCTTAATAAATCCTCCATATGGGATTTCCATTGGAAGTACTTGGTGTTGGTAAGTAAGAGATTACTTGTAGAATCTATATTAAATATGTAGATAATATGGATTTAAAAACTGAAAATCATGATCTGAATGGAAATATCTCCAAAATTTATGCAGTTTAAAAAAAAATCCACTTAAAACGGACTTCGGATGTGAGAGTTATGCCCTTTTAAAAAAAAGAATAAACGGTAACCAAATGACCACGTGGTGGTGTAAGTTGATTTATGAAGTGGCCAACTATTATAAAGAGAAGTGGGGATCACTTTTACAATGAAGTTACTTCATGCAAAATAAATAACTCTAAAATAAAATATTAAGGCTACTTATATTGATTCACTTTTATACTTGAAGTGAAATAGAATTTACAATTTTAGCATGAAGTTTTTTCAAAAAAAGTAACAAAAGAGAGACTTGAACTCAAGACCTCTTACTTAATAAGGAAAATTTTAACCAAATGGGCTAGCAAAACATATTTTATTGTTTCGCAATAGGATTGGGAGTGTTCTTGTTGTTGTTGTTGAAGATGGCCTTGGAGAGCGTGCTAAAAAAAATCTCTTTTCACACAAGAAAAAAATTTCGCTTCTCGATGACAACAAGTGTTAGATCTCGATTAGCTTACCTGGAAGATGCACATTTTCCTATCTGTTTCTAATTTTCTAAGATCGCACAGGGCGCGGGGAGAAGAGAACATGCAAATCTAAAAGAGTAGCAACCTGGAAACAAATAATATCAAACCAAAATAAAACCAAAATAATACTTTGCAAAAATTTAAAAAATGCATATTTAGGCTTGATACCTTTGGATTTCATTGTAATGGTCGTATATTGGGCAAAGAAAAACCTTTTCACGTGAAACAAAAAGTGTTCCTGACTGAAACGAGTTCTCTGGACGAAATGGAATAATCATCTCAGCCCATAAATGTATGAAAATGACAGAAACTGGAGATGAGGCAACTCTGCTTCATGATCTTGATCTACAACAGGAATGGGTCTTCAAACAAACTTTGATACCATGTTCGAAAACACATCTATTTAAACAGAGGATGAACACCTTC
Organism: Picea mariana; assembly: GCA_032191745.1. Lineage (NCBI taxonomy): Eukaryota > Viridiplantae > Streptophyta > Pinopsida > Pinales > Pinaceae > Picea > Picea mariana. Next base: position 890 of record JASDQU010203079.1, on the reverse strand, counting down.
AGTAACCACTCACATAAACAGGTCAAATATCAACAAATTGATGTTTTCACGTGGTAAAACACCTACGGGGAAACATCCATGGCCCCAGTCAACGCGACCACTTGGAGCAATTTATTAATGCAAAAGAAAAAGATTACAGAGAGATTTTACAAGAGAGTTTCTCACAATCGATCATCGGCAAATGGCCCTCCATACTCTTTAAATAGAGATCATGGACCAATCGAATGTTAATCCATGGATTAATGGCCGTTAAGATCGAGGAGAGTATGAACCATCGGATTACTCTATGTTGGGAACATATCGTGACCGTTGGATTTCCTAACCAAAAATCCATACTAATGCATACTAAAGAAACACACTAGGGAACACACTTTTACCTAACGACACATTAGACCAAGTAGATCTTAACTAACTCCTAAGTGTCTAAATATCCTAACATATGTATTAATACATTACATTATAAAATATTGCATAAATATTTTATGTATACATTACATGTAGCACCCTTCCACAAGATGCTATACAATTAACTATTTATTTAAATACTTACACATTAACAACTTTTTTTTAGCATTATTTCATTGGTTTTTATTTACACATTTCTTCTACAACTTCTCAATAATAAATCTAATAACATGATGAAATAAGTAGTAGGCTAGCTTTAAGATTTAAGAACTTAAAACATAAGTATACCCAAAATATCAATAAAAAAATATCACTGAAAAATACCTCCTCCTTAGTTTGTAGAAGCTCATCAGTTGTAATGTAGTCCTAGGCGCTTCCAAGTATTCTTTTCCCGCTTGCCCAGAGTGAAACAATGGAATCCTCCCTGCCAGCTAGGAGCCTAGCCGGCTTCCTAGCTCCAAGAAACCTTTTGGTTTCTTGGCCCT
>JASDQU010203078.1:0-13592 GCA_032191745.1 Picea mariana | reverse complement strand
ATCATTGGATTCTTATTGTATGCAGTCGGGGTTGAGCTCTATTGGTGTCAGTTGTTCTGCTACGTCTGAGGTGTCCAATAATGGTGGGAAATAAGGCCGAAGGAGGTCCACGTTGAACACTGGGTGCAGGCCAAGGAAAGGAGGATTGTTGAGCTCAAAAGCATTATCCCCCACAGCCTTGGTGATGGCGTACGAACCATAACAGAGTGGGTGAAGATTTTGATGGGGTCTTGTAAGACGTTCTTTCTGCAAGTGAAACCAAGCTTTGTTGCCCAAAATTTGCAACCAACCCGATGTTGATCACGACGTTGCTTGTACTTGTCATTAGACTTCTGTAGGATATCCTGAACCTATTGGTGGATGTTTTGGATCCTCTCAATGAACCGAGTGGCTTTGTCAGCCTCATTTGGAGAAGGAGAGGAGTCGGTTGAGGTGACCACAAGGGGAAGTGCAACATCTATGGGACCCAATGGTTGGAATCCCAACCCCACCTTAAAGGGGTTGTGGTAGGTTGAGCTATGAAGGGTTTGGTTNAACCCGATGTTGATCACGACGTTGCTTGTACTTGTCATTAGACTTCTGTAGGATATCCTGAACCTGTTGGTGGATGTGCTGGATCCTCTCAATGAATCGGGTGGCTTTGTCAGCCTCATTTGGAGAAGGAGAGAAGTCGGTCGAGGTGACCACAAGGGGAAGTGCAACATCTATGGGACCCAATGGTTGGAATCCCAACCCCACCTTAAAGGGGCTATGGTAGGCTGAGCTATGCAGGGCTTGGTTGTAGCTATGTTGTACATAGGGAAAACTCTCATCCCATGTGCAAGGGTTCTTGGAAATATACATGTGTAGGATATGTACGATCATTTGATTTATGACCTTGGTTTGGCCATCTGTCTGGGGGTGGAAGGATGTGGATTTGGTGAGCTTGGTGTCCAGAAGTGACCAGAGGCTCGACCAGAATGTGTTGAGAAATCAACTGTCCTGATCTGAGACAGTGGTTTGTGGGATTCCAAAATGTACCCAGATGCGTTCAAAGAAGATCTTGGCAGTGGCTTCTACTGTGATTCTCTTCTTGCATGCAACCAAAATCATCATCTTAGAAAAGCGATCAACGACCACAAAAACACAGTCATTTCCTCGCTTGGTGGACGAGAGGCCCGACATGTAGTCCATTGAGATGGATTCCCATGGCCTGTTAGGAGTCAGAAGAGGGGTGTACAGGCCCTGTTTCTTAGTGGCTGGTTTGGAAATAGCACAAGAAGTGGAAGATCTGATATACTTGCTAACTTCCTATCGAAGTTTTGGGTGAGTAAAAATGTTTTTGTAGCATCACCACTATCTTTTCGACACCGAAGTGTCCTGCCACCTAACTGTAGTGGGCTTCCTAGATCATCTTTGCTCGCTCTCTTGATGGAACACAGATATGGCCCCGACGACACAAAAACCCATCCTAAATATGTAAATTATCGACCACTACCTTTGCACCCAACATTTGGTAGGTGGTGGTGAAGTCCGGGTCTATCTCATAGAGTTGGGGCCATCCAGAGGTCTCATGGCCGCAAGAGTCTAGCACTATGGTGAGTGTCGAAACTGTTGGTCTACTAAGGCAATCATCGACGCAGTTGGTGCTTCCTGTTTTATACTTGATGTTGAGGTGGAATTGCTGCAAGTATGTGGACCACTTTTGATGGCGGTCATTCTGCAATTTTTCTTGTGTCTGCATGAACTGCAGTGGCTTATGATTAGTGTGGATGACTGTCTCCCTCCCAAGAATGTAATGTCTCCACTGGCTATAGGATTTCACAATAGAGTACATTTTTTTTTCGTAAGTGTCTCGCTATGATAGGCCATGGGGTGGTCGTGCTGTGTGAGAATGACACCCACAACATAGTTTGAAGCATCAGTCTCAATATCAAAGGGATACTGCAGGTCTGGTAGTGAAAGTACTGGGGTTGAGCACAACTATTTCTTTAAATCATCGAACACCTGTTGTTGGGGTTAGCCCCACAAAAAATTCTCCTTACCACAATCCCTAGTTATTTGGATGAGGGCCCATGCAATATGGGAGAATCCCAACACAAACCCACAGTAGAAATTGACAAGGTCCAAGAAGCTCTGAAGCTTAGTGAGTGTGGTTGGGGTTGGCCAGTCACGGATGACTTGGATCTTGGTTGCATCCACATGTACGCCATGTTGATCAATGATGTAGCCTAGTCAATGGACCCTATCCATGCCGAAGGAGAATTTTTCCAAGTTGGCATATATCTTGTGCTACCGTAGGGTGTGCAGAACCTGCTGAATATGCTGCAAGTGTTCAGACCAAGTCTTGATGTAAATGAGAATGTCATCCAGATACACCACTACAAAAGTATTGGTGAATGGTCGCAGGATATCATCCATCATCCTCATGAAAGTGGCTAGATCATTTGTCAGACCAAAGGGCATGACTAGCCAGTCAAAAAGGCCTTCCTTTGACTTGAAGGTAGTCTTCCATACATTTGTTTGTTCTATTGAAACCTGGTGGTAGCCAAACTTTAGATCAATCTTACTGAAGTATTTTTCCCCCATGAGTGATCAAGGAGGTCATCAATTTGGGGAATCAGGTATCAGTTTCTGACTGTGATATTATTCAGAGCCCGATAATCAATGAAAAGTCACCAGGTTCCATCTTTATTCTATACTAGCATGATTGGGCTCCCGCAAGGTGATGAGCTTGGATGGATGTGCCCCTTGTGGAGAAATTATTGGATCTATCACTTGATCTCCTCATTCTCTAACAAAGACTGGTGATAGACTGGCCCATTGGGAAACTATGTGTTGGGGGTCAAATCAATGGGGTGCTTAACCTGGAAGTGTAGAGGTACCTTGGTAGGTGAGGAGAAGATATCTGAGTATTCTTCCACGACCTTATCTACTTGCTTCTGCTGTGTGGAGAGGTCGGTCCCAAAGACCCTAGATGTGGCTGTGATTTTTCTCTCATTCTAAGAGTGAATCACGAAGAATAAAAACTTCCCCATCTGAGAGATGGCCTTCCTGGATTTCTTAGAAGAGATCAAGGAAATAACACTAGGTGGGACAACCTCGGGTATCCTGTACAATTTCCTATTCAAAGTAATAATAAAACTATGAGGCCTAGACTCATATACAACATGATGTTTCCATAAATAAGGTTGGCCTAAAAGAACATCACAAACTTCGAGAGGAGAAACATCACACAATAACTCATCTTTTAAGGGCTTGATGTCGTACGATAGTTGACACTATTGGCTGACACGAAGATTGCTTCCTTGGCGGAGCCATCCAATGGTGTAGCGTTGTGGGTGCGGTGTTGTCGCCAGGGCCAGTCGCTTGATGACCTCTGCTGAGATGAGATTCTTCTGGCTACCACTATCAATGATGAAGTACAGTGGGGTGCCTTGTACCCACATTTGTGAATGGAAGAGGTACTCTCCTTCTTCTGGCTCATCTGTTTCACCATGTTGGAGCTTAGTGGTAGAAACGATGGCACTGGGTTCCGTGTCAATGATTCGTCTTCCCCTTTCCGGTTCTGAATCAGAGTCAGAACCTGCATCTGATTTAGAGGCTTTCACTTTGGCCACCAATGTCTTCTTTGAGCGGCAGTCAGCAATGTTATTCCAAGGGCTCTTATGGAATTCACACCACTTCCCGGTATCTTTCTTCATCTTTCCAGTGTCATTCTTTGTTTGCAGCTTGGATTGGTTGTCATGATACTTTCCATATTTTCTCTGTACTTTTTTCTGTGGGTTGGGGCCGCCCTTTCCTAGTTTTTTTTGTGAGGGGTTCCCTGGCCCAAATTGTCACGTCTTTTGTTTGATCTTCTGCTCGATTTTGACAGCATATCGGTAGGTTGAGCCCAAGGATGAGATGTCTAGAAATTCCATTTCGGTATGTATGTATCTATGCAGAGCACTGTGATAATTGAGCACCAGATGTTTCTCTGAATCTTTGATACCCAGCTTGGTGCGCAAGGTATGGAAGATATTTGTGAAATCTGGCACTGCTTGGTCTCTTTCTTTCCACCGTGTGGTCTATTTGGTATACAAGTCATCATAAATTATGACAGGGTAGTATTGTTCCTTAATAGCATCCTTGAAGGATTCCCGGGTGATCATGACTATAAATAATGAGGGTTCCCTTGTTTCCTTTTGCTCACAAAAAGTTTCCCACCAATTTTTGACATGGGGAACGGCTTTGAGGAGCGCAAAAGTAATCGTTTCTCTATTCGAAAAGTTATGGACAGAAAAATACCCTTCTAGTAGATTCAACCACTTGTCTACATCATCTGTGTCTATCTAACCTTCAAATATAGGAATATAAAAGTTTATTTGTACCTTTAAGGAGGCGGTTCCTCCGCTCGAAGAAGATGTGTCTCCTGTTGGTAGCCACCGAAGGATTTGCATGAAATTATCCATCATCTCGTTCCTCTGTTTCATGAGGGATTCCTCAATCAACAGTTTGAAAGGATCTCCTGTCTCGTCATCTTTCTTTTCTCCTTCCATGAGAGGTCGCTTGGGTGTGTGAGAGATTTTTTCTTCAAGAGAAACACGCTTGAGACCTAACTCTTTGTACTCCGACCTCGTTGGGGACATGAATTAAGACAAAAAGGAGAAAACTTCTTTGATACCACTGATCCATATTTTATGTGTAGAATGAAATGACTACAGATTATTACTAGTTGCTTAACACAAAATAATAGAGATACAGTAAAATTGGTTTTCTATTCAATAAGGAAATAAGCTGAAACTGTAAAATGCAGCGGAAAACAAGCTTTTTGGAATGGTGCCAACTTATCTCTGAGAAGAGATGTGACGGTTGTGCTCATTCACAAGAAGATGATTACAATGAGGCTCTCAAGGTATTTTTTACAATAAACAGGAGTTTCAAAAACCCTAAACATCCAAAAACCTAATCCTAGGAGATAAAGTACCAAAAGTCATGTGGACCTCGTTTGGGTAAGTCAGTACATCAACTTCCCGGTGTCGTAACTTTTGCATACGATCTCTGTTTTAGGCGCATGATATCCCATTGGAAAGATCTATCCAAGGAATGCAAAAGTTGCACAAAATTACAAGATGAAAATTTTCAACCGCAACATGCCCCAAAAAAACGTCGTTTAGGGCCTCAAAACGACTCCGAAAGTTCAGGATCTGAAAAACTGCTAAAAATAGTAAATTATCAAAATTGCTAGAAAGTTGTTTTGAGCCAGCTGGAAAGGTGGGTGGCCACTGATATCCACCTAGATCAATAGGTTCTGGACTTCAATGTGACTTGTAGAGTTTGTTGACTTATCTCCAACATGACTCACAGAGGTTGGTGATTTCTTCTTCCTATTCTTCCTCTTTCTGCTTCATTTAGACTTTCATTTACTAGTAACTGTACTTTCACCAGAGGCGGGAGAAGGAGGAGGAGAAGACTTTTCTGATGAAGGAACATCAACATGGTTCCCATGACATAAAGTTCTTAACAAAGAAGCATCAAGAGCATTCGGGACATTTGGAATGGTGCCCAACCAAACCGGTAATCCCAGATTCAACCCAGGAATGTACAAAGTGGACATCAAAGGGACACCAACGTTTCCGAATAAAGGAAAAGCTCAAGAATCCCCTTGCGAAGGGGTTCCTTGGTTGGTATCATCGAGAAATTTATCCATGAATATATTATGCACAGGTTCTCCCTTTGCGGGATCGTTCAAGTCCGTAAACATATCACACACTGACTCTGGAGAACCAGTTATATCAAAACAACGCCTATAAAGAGGCGGCTCCATGTTTCTAAGTGGAAGACTGAAAAGTTTTCACGACCGAAGGAGTGGGTGGTCTACCACCCTAGGTCAGAGACCCAAATAAATTACTAACTAAATCACTATAGAAAAGTAGGGAGCACAGAGCACACACTAAGAGTTCCTAAAGGAAAATCAAGGAAACCATTATCTAGTAGGANGTGTGACCTTATGTCTGCACTAGGTATCACGGTATACCCTCCCAGTCACCTATGTAAGTCCCTATAAAACGGGAAAGTAAGTTGCCAGCTTGCAAACCGTCACTAGGCAGGTACAATCGACAGTCGGGTGGACCACAATCAAGAGGGTAACAAGACCGAAACCTATCGAGGGTATTGAAAGCAAGTGTTATAGAAGACAAATGACGATCTCGAATGAATTCAAGGTCCACTAAGCTTTGTAGGCAAATGAAACCGACAGTATCCCACGACAAGTCCTCAATATGAGTTCCCCACTACGTTTGGTCCGGCTTTGGAGGGGTTGTCTCTGCTACATTTCCTCAAGTGACCTCATGTTTATCCCCTGTGTTAGAGGGGGGTCCCGGATAACTTTCACGTTTACTATAATTTTTACACTCCCTAACACTGACTCCAATGTTTGTTTGTAAGCCTTGAAGAGTTTCCTCTCCAACCTAAATCAAGGCTCTAGCCTAGATTAGTTGATTGACCCTACAAACAGAAAAAGTATAGTTAATTTTAGATTAATTATTCTTTTTAAATCTTGATTTACTCAAAGGGGTGTGGTATTGCAACTAATGTTGTTAAGACTCTTGTGAAAAATCAAACTTATAAGAACACCAACAAAGAAGGATTATCTTTCTTATTTTTCTTTTGAAAATCTATTAAGATGAGAAGAAAACACAACACTATGCTAATTTCTTTTTCTTTTTCAAATAACAGTGCAAAGCAAATGCCAAGAAAGAAAGAGACCTAACAAGCTAAGTTTTTTTATACTTTCTTCCAATAAAAGCAGAAATAACAAAAGATTCTAAAAGAAACAGATGAATACACAATTCAAAATGTAACTCATTTTTCTTAAAATTAAGCTAAAAATAAGTTAAAAAAAAATTAGGAAACACAAGAAATATTTAAAAAAGATAAGAAAGCTGATGTCAACCCGAGTCTATGACTGTAACAATAGAGACACTGTACTTGACCAAGAAACCCTAAGAAGTATGACTTCAATCAGGGAAGAGGTTGAATGCCTCTCCTTAAAGAAACAATTTATTGACACAGGCACGCTACTGACACGTAAGCAGCCTGCATATGTACGTGGGTTGTCTAAAGGTAGGGCATGTATGTAAGTGTGAAGACCCACTACAATCCACATAAACCTCTGTAACTTCTCAAAAAATAAAACTAATAGTTATACTGACAGGGCAGGGAGTACTGGTATGGCAGACCAAAATCCCTTAAAGACTCAACAACTTATAAAAACTCAAAAAAAGGTAGTAAAAACAATTAAAACACCCAAAACATATCCCCTAAAACCCTAGAGGTTTCCCAAGTATGGTCACCAGTTCTGCTATAGTGGGGAAACCCCCCTATGGATTACACTAGGGTTCAACATGTAGGTAGAGATAACCATCTAAAGTCTCCTACTCTTTAAAAAATACCCCAAATACATGCCACATTCATGCATCCCGTAACTCTATCTTAAAATCCACATCCAGTGTCGATACTTTTGTGTTCGGTTGTTCCTCGACTACAAGTCTCCTCCCAAGGCCGACTTGTATTCATAAATAGAAAAACAAATAACTAAAAACATGCATCTCATACATGAATTAGTGGGTTAGATGTCATAATCAAATATAAATCAAACATAAAGATTGAACATATCATATTCGGGACATAAAAAGTATTCATTTTTATTAATCTCACAAAGTTACTTAAAATGAGATTGATGATTGCTCCTCGAACCTGGTCCAGGATCCTCTTCACCAAGCTCCAACTGCACTTCCACATATCTTTCTCATCTTCATCTCTCTCTAGGAAATGGATTAGGCTTGCAATGGAGTAAAAAGGCAAGAATAGGGAATTTTGGCTCAAAACTCACAATGTGGCTGCAAATTCTTGGGGCAAGGGGGGAAAGTGAAATGGCCAGAGTTTCACTGTTCTTATACTTAGATTTTTAATGATACCCAAACACCTCCTTTTATTTGACAAAAGGATGGTTATTCGGTTGGGTGAGGGGCTATAGGCAGTGGAACAGTTGGGAAACTGCCCAATAGCCCGTAATCCCAACGAATTCCTTGCAACTTTTTAATTTTTGCAACATTTGTGGGTATAAGAAGGATGTAATGGTGCAGCTAGCGTACGTACACGAGGTGTAGTGGTGCAACAAGCATGTGTACGTGGGTAGCAGTGGTGCAAGGCATGTACATCTTCAAAAATATGGTTTTTAAGAAGAGTTTTTGAGTGATGGCTTGACAAAAATACCAAGTAAGATGGTCTGATGCCAGGTATGCATGTATGGTGCAATTTAGGGTTATAACAGACCTCTCAAATTGTAACTATATAAATAGCACAACAGTGGTTAGACAAATAGCTAAGGATTGTTAAGACTTGTCAGGAATTGATAGAATCGTTTTTTGTTGTGTAATTCAAGACATTCCCACAGACTTGTGAAAAAAATTGTTTTTAATTTAAATGCCAGAAGCATGTTGATTCAACTCATGATTCATTTTTGAGAAGTATCCACGACCTGTTGGGGGGCCCACCAATGGTTTGGGTGAATAGTTAGATAGTTAACTTGTGCAATTGCTATTTCTTTCATTTTCCTGTATATGTATTTTTATCATTTTAACATGTTGTGTATTTGTTTTTCATAATTTAATTGTTTCAATTTCCTTTTTGTAGGTTGCTTGTTAAGGATAGTTAATATGATGTGTATTTTTATTAGTAAATAGCTTGCAAGATTATCTACTAACCTTGTTGTGTGATTAAATGCTAGTTTGAATTTCTACAAATTGAAGTAGAATAGTTAGAACAAAGTATTGAGTAAAACATAGTATTGAGTTAATGTAGAATATAGAGTTTCTTTGGCAAGGTTTCGATGGATGAATAGTTGCTAATTTTGATTTCTCAGTTTTCTTATCCAGTTTGCCTATTCAGTTTGCTTATTGATTTTCCTATCATATGTTGAGATAGAAGTATAATTGGAATTATGTTTTTATGAGTATTTCAATTTGAAATTTGAATTGTTAATAAAAGGATTAGTCTAGTTTACTTCGTGAAATTTCCATTCTAGATCTAGATTGCAATTTTAATTCAAAGTTTGAGTTTGAGTTAAGTTTTTAGTTATAAGTCTCTAATGGTATGAATTTTCTTACATTTGCATAAGAGTGCATTTGAATTAAATAGAATAACGTTTTCTTATTGTTGATGATTAATGCATAAATTGAGAGATCACATGGATTTTCAAGGTAGTTGATATTTCTTCTATAATGCCTAAGCTCTTGTTAGATTGCTTGATTCATAATTTTCATTTCACTATAGAAGTTAATATTGAATTTATTCCTCTCAAGCTATCACTAATTGATAGATTCCATCGTGATGTCATAAGACACCGAAGACATAATCATCATCATTATATTTGAAGTTTTCTTGTTATTGTAGATTAAAGAGCAATTGTTGTTTAATCTTTGAATATTGTCATGATGCTTTTGATTCAATAGGTTAAGATTTCCTTTCGTAGAGTAGAAGTAATTATGAGTTTTATCTTAAGAATAGAGTTCACTTGCTTAATAGTCTAATTAGTTATTGGTTGAGTAGTTTTGATTAGTTTACTTGTTGCATAAGTTTTAATAGGGTAATTCCTTGCTTGTTTTGTTGTTTACCTATTGCTGCTCATTGATTTTGAATAGATTGATTAGATTAGTTTGTTGTTGCTATTGCTCATTAAGTTGAATAGATTAAATTGATGGCTTTATTTTTCTCATTATATTGATTAAGTTAACTTGTTCAAAGTAGAGTTTTAATTTTCTTTCTTAGGACAATCCATCGATTCATTGTTCAAAAGTTACTTAGGGTAGATAGTTTAAGTTCCTTAATAGGGTTTTCTCATTGATAGTATTTGCTTAAGTAGATTATCCCTTAGATAGACCATTTCCTTAGTTAGACTATACTACCTCTATCCTTTCTTCCTTGTCACATATAGTGCTACAACTCTAAGTTTACTTACCTCGGGTTGACAATTTAATTGAGGGTTTTTAGTGCATATAGAACACCCATCAATGAGAAAGAAAGAATACATTGTTTTATTAGTTGGTTTCCATACTAATACTAGGACATAATTTATTTTGATGAGCCTAAGACCCTAGAGGATACCATTAGGAAGGACAAGTATTGTTATGATCATTCTAAGCATAAGAAATATCCTTCTGGATATTGGAAGAGAAAGGCTAAGAGTGGATTCCAAAATAAAGGATTCAAATCATCCCCATATAAGAACTCGAGGAAAGGTGATCAGTTCGTTCAACCGAGCATAGTGTGCATCGACAAAACTTTCCATCTCAGAGTGGAAATATGATGGAAAATTAGGCAAGGGAAAGAGTATAGGAGCCAAATAAAGGACCTCTACAATGTTGGGTTTGAAAATGCATGCAAATGAAAATGAAAACGCAAAGAGTACAGGAGCCTTACATAGAAAGAAACAAGCAAATGCATGGTTGGTTCAATTAGCCACAGGGACTAAGAGAAAAGTGGTAGAGGTGATAGAGGATTTCCCATTTGAAATGAGTGGACTGCAAAAATCAAGGATCCTTGATTGTCCCACCCCTAGGATCATATGATGTGTTATTGGGCATGGATTAGTTAGCTAATTATAAAGAAAAAATGAATTGTTATGAGAAAAATTTAGAGTGTGAAGATGCCAATGGAAATGCAACAATTTTGCAAAGCATTCAGAATCCAATTTCATTAGAAAAATATCAACACTGCAGCTTAAGAAATTTAGTTGGAAAGGGTGTCCCTTGTATGTGATACAAGTGCTCAATTCAATAGAAGGAAATGAGTTGAAGGCTAAAGATCATCCAGTGCTATGGGATTTTAAAGATGTGTTTCTAGAAGAGGTGTATGGACTTCCTCCAAAGAGAGATCTTAATTTTTCAATAGACCTTGTACTTAGAGTGGTACCAAAATCAAAAGTAACCTATGTTAGCACTTGGTAAATTTCCGAGAGGTTGAAAAAGAAGAAATTTACAAAGGTAACCTTAACCAACCGCTTTCAAAGCTGGGATCTAGCCCTTCTAGCTTCAGAGAGGGATCTCTCTATATGATTTAGCTTTGTTTTTAGTTGAAATATTAGGCTAGGTAAAGGCATGAGTATGTTTTGTTGTAAAAGTGGTTTATAAAATGGTTGAGACAGCCTACACATCCATGGGCTATGGGGTCTGTGTTTAATCAAATAACAGATACAACCAGAAATGCCGAAAAAGAACTTCACAAGGCGAGATAATACATTCACTAGATCTTTTAGTAATTAAAATGATGGGGAGAGGAAAGATAAGAAAAATAAATTCAACTAACAAGCAGTTAAAAATTTCTTAATTGAAGGTATTAGAAGATAAACATTAAAATCTTTAGAATCGGAAACAGGGTATCCAAAATAAATCCTACAACTTTACATTATTCATAAATATTAGTCCCAGAAAACAAAATGATTACAGAGAAAGAAACACATTCAACTTAAGAAATCACATCACCAGTGAACATACGCAAGAATCCTGTGAAATGCCTCTTCTTTATTAATGGTGGATCTCCTAAAAAATGATACGGTTTGATAGCAATAGGGTGTGTGAATCAACAACCCTCAATACTTCCAAAAGTGAAATATTTATAGTCTCAAAATACAAACGTTCCCGTCATAACTGATCGGGACGTGCTGATTCTATTTTTAGTCTAACTACTTTAACTAATAAAACACAGTTTGATGACTCATTACAACTGCAAGCGATGTTTCTGGGGTAGGCCATTGGTGAGGTGCCTTCGCATCCTCTTCTGACTGGACAGGTGACTGGATCGTGTCAGCTCATATGCTAATCTAGTATATCACACAGCTCCTCCCATCTGATATGACTTGGCACTGTGACTTTAAGCAATCTACGATATACTTCATCCATGTCTGTATATTTAGCAAATGTAGGCTTGATGATGAATATGTGTTTAATCTCATGTTGCATACTAATATCCAACTGCAGGGCATCCATGAATGCTTTTCCTGAGATGCTTCCCTGTATACCTGCAAACTTGGAACTGTCCTTAGACACTTTAGTCAACCTTTTCTTGTAATCAGGGAGTGCCATTAATTTGTCATTAATGACCTTCAGACCAGGCAGGCCCTTCCTTTGAAGAGCATCTATCTTGTTGAAAAACTTTTGCACTCCTTGATCCATGACTTGAATATTCTCCTCAAGCTGAAGCATGAGACCACTTTTGGTTAGAACCCGTTTCACCTCCAATATAGTTTTTGTCCTGTCCTCAATCTTCAATTCTTCAAGTTCCTCCCTGGTCTTGGAATTCAGGAACCTTATGATTTCATTTGCTTGTGTTGGCATGTCTCCCAGCTCAATTCTGATTTTCTCCACAATCAATTTTCTCCTCTCGAGCAACTCATTTTGTTCAAACATGATTTGAACCATTGGCCAGATTTCATTCATGGACTTGGAAATATCAGTCCACACAATCTCTTTGATCTCAGACAAGGTCTTCCCTACCATTGTCTGCTTCTGGAGTTGCTGTAACTCCTTCTTGATTTGCTCATTTACCTGTTTCTCTTTGGATAGACTTGTCTGGAAAGAAGCCTTTAGCTCTTGGAGATTCTCCACTTATTTCTTGAGCCTACTGATTTCAGACTCTTGCAGGTTCATTCTCTCTATAGACTTGGCTAGGTCTGTTGTTCTATCTGGTAGTTGCACTTTTGTTGTAGATGGAATAGTTGTCATTGTTGTTGTGCTCAATCCTACAATTGGGATAACACTTAATGGGATGCCTTCCATTGTCTTTGCCTTCTATTTCTCTTTTAGCAGTCTTTCCATCTCAGCCTCCATCTCCTTTAGCTGAGCATTCTGCTCCATGAGTAATTTTAACATATCATCATTTTCCCCTTCCTTTTCGGCTATCTCCTTTGCCTGTGGGTCCTCTGTTGGAGGGAGCTTTAGCTGATTTCTTAAGGATGCGATGTCAGAATTTTTCTTTTTAATCATATCTTCGGCAGCCTTGACATTCACAGGGTCGTATCCGATCTTGAGGACCAGCTCCTCCAATGTCTTGATCCTGTTGTCCTTCATGAAAGATGATATTTTCTCCAACTTAAGTTGGGTCTGGGCATTGTTCAAAGCTACCCGGAATTTCGATGTAGAAGCTGAAGCGTGGGCTAGTGTATGAAAGACCATCTCCCCTGTTTGCTTGTGCATATCCATATGATCTACCGGATGCACGTTCTTTGCTTGGAACTCAAAGGTGGCCCTTTTGTAGTCTGATATCACCTTGGGATCCGGCACTTGTGCTTGGAGGTAAGCCATATGCATCCTACCCTCTTCAGTGTCAAAGGCTAAAAGAATCCTATGCTAGGATGTGGAATACTGCTTCTGGAACTGGGCATAAGTGTTGCTAGTGAGTGTCTGGTTCTTCTTCTTGATCAAGTCATATTTTTCAAAAATGCCCAACTTGGGCCCAGTCTTGCTTGGCGGAGTATCTAAGGGAGAATCTATAAATTTTAATACTGTGGTTATTCCCTTATGCTGACTCGAGCCAAAAGGTAGAGTGACTGGCTTGACCCCTGTGGTGGTCAC
>JASDQU010203076.1:2876-18965 GCA_032191745.1 Picea mariana | reverse complement strand
GAGTTTATCCTTGATTTATATTCCACTTATTACTTTTATGTTATAATGTGTTATTAATACTTATAGCTTTAGTTGGTTGGATCTTAACCTTACTTGAATTGAAAATCAGTTCTTGTGCTTATAAGTTGAAAACTCCTTTTTAACCTGACTAACCATTTATATCATTTGGAGTTTTTCATATATATATATATATATATATATATATATATATATATATTGAAAAGTCACTATTTAATCAATCGTGATGGCGGTTGTTGCATATGGAACAATTACTTCTTTAATTGTTGCTTGTATGAAAAATATGGTCCGGATTTGAATAGATTTAAGTGTACGGACTAGTTAAAATTTCTTGCTTTCAAAAGTTATAATCACCATACAGAACGGGTGGAATGGTGGCTGTTAATTCGAACTAATGTTGTACATAATGCAATTTTGTGTCAGTCATGTTAATTATGAAGGGTTCAGGCCTTTTTTTTCCCTGATTAGCAACCAAGTAATATTTCTTTCGTAAACTGGTAAACTAAATACATTTATATATATTGATTTGTTTTTCAAAAATTACTATTATTAATTTTTTTTTTAATTTCTAGTTTTTTGAAGCTTGCAACAAAAACAATTATTTCTTCTAACAACAATTTCTGTTTTTTTCTTTTTCTTCAATCGAACTTGATTTTTGAAATGAAAAATGGCAAAGGACCAGTGTGTGGTCAAAGACCAAACAATCAGAGAAATTCTAAAGATTTTTTTGAATGTGGCTATTAGTCTATATGGCTAATGGACAGGATCAGAAAATGAGACTCTAATACCACTATGGTGAACCAAGTCGGTTGACTATGCAAATATCCAATAGAAATAGGATAGTATGCAAAAATCCATTAAGGATAGTAAATATATAAAATAATGAATGTATAAGATTGTGATATAGATGATTCTTACAAATGAGGAATGCGGGCTTCTATATATATCCCGCATAGGGGCGCCCTTTCATAAGATACATGAACTTTCATATGTCATGTCTCTTCATAATTAATAATTACTTATTAATTATTTATATTTATTCATATTTGCATATTTATATATATTTATGTTTTTTACAGGATACTTGTACTCGTGTGTGATTGTGTATTATTTTTATTCTTGATGGTCTATTGCATCTAGTAGTTCAGACTAATATTTATTTTGGTGATAATATCAAGAACAAAATGCTCATGCAGTCATGAAGTGAAATGGTGATTGCAACAATTGAGTCTAATAAAGTCTTCTCAAACTTACAATCTTTGTAAAATGGTGAAATATTGTCTCATTTTCAAATATTTGAAACAAATTGGAAAATCATAAATCCATCATGTATAAGTTTCTTTGATTCATGAGTTGTATTGTCAACATTAAAGAATAAATAATTGAGTATGAAGAGTGAATTGTACAAAGGCAAAAGTGGAAAACCCTTTCAAGACAATAAGTGTTTTTCAAGTAAAAAATCAATTGTGAATATTATCATCAAGACCTACCTGAAATTTTAATAGGAGATCAAGTGAGTCATCAAAATCAAGTCATTGTAATCACACTTTAGGGTGCATGATCGATAGTACCTGACACCCTAGGTAACATCAAATCAAGAAAGTGTGATATAGAAGAAATAAGTGCAAGAGAGTGGGACAAATGAGTGTGAGAAAAATAACAAATGGGGAAAGAAGGGAATCATTTACAATTTTTCCAACATGAGATCAAGAAATTACAAGACTACAAGCATGCATTGAATAATTCGTTTATTTATATTGGGAATCAAATTAATATCAAATATCAAATGATTGAAACACTCAAGATAAAATTAATTCAATAATAGAAAAAAACATTCGGGGACATGGTTGATTCAACAAATGCAACAAATAACCTCATATAAAAGGTTGATGCAATTTGCGATATAGAGGATCTAATACAAAATGCTAATGCAACTTGTGATACAAAGGGAACACAAGATATTGATGATGTTTCCTTAACTAATCATGAGATGGAATCATACAATGGAATGATGAAGGAAAGTCTCGTTCAATATGAGTCACAAGAAGAAGAACATAATCAAATCAATGGTAGAAACACATGAGAATTTGAATATACAAAAGAAGAGCATCAAGAATTACAAATGATCTTTTCAAGTCAATTATTAGACCTTCAGAAGAATTTCCATTCAACAAATCTCAGCATGGCTTAGGTTATGAATAAGGAAACAACTTTGAAAATCCATATTAATCCAAACTATTTCATTTTGTGAGTGCAATATTTCTTGAATAAGTTAGGAATATTCAGAATATGTTCCCACATTTTCATTAATTTTGTCACTTGGAGACAAACTATTTTGATCTTCATCCTTGTCCTCATCATGGGAAGAAAACTCATGTCTCAAAAAAGTTTCAAAAGAAGAATAAGGTTAAGTGTATAGTTCATTTTGGTTGGATAAGCTATTGGAAATTAAATTAACAAGTAAATAAGATGCATAAGTCTTATTGTCTAGTCCAGGCACATGTAAACACACATTTGCATTGAGAAATGAAAAAACAAAAGAAAATTCAAACAACTATTCCAATTTATTTTGGGCATGATATGATCCCAATTCTACATGTTTTTTGAAATTGAAATATGAATCCAAAGATGGTACTCTCTACATCTCAAGGGAGGGAGTACATTGAAAAAACAACAAGATACTCTACACACCTTCAGGAAGGGAGTACATTCTCAAAATGGGTAGTGGGAAACCAAAAACACCACATTCATCAAGTGAAAAAGGTTACTGGTCAACCAGAAAAAGCATTAGATATCATTTAAGAACAAAAGAATACAAAATATCAATCTTGGATCCCTTCAAAAAAATTCACCTTCCACCTACTAAGGGGGAATATCAATTAGTCAGTCTTCAAGTTTTGAAGTTCTATTGGTAGTTTTTCAAACATATCTTCATCGAAGATGAGTTCAAAAGTTGCATATTGAAGGAAGAAGATGATACTAGTTTTGTTCCTTACTCTTGCAACTATTAGGACTTTTGATAAAGGGGGGTCGATGTTAGACTATGAGAAACTAAAAAATCACAAATTCTGAGACAACATGCTTATGAGTTGTAATCCTTATCTGTTGATAAGGTGTTGTCATGATCCATTGATGTGTTTTCAGTGACATCTAGGTCTAGAAGTGGACAAATCCATGTATTATAAATTTATATCATGATATCAATACATGAGTATAGAATGGAATAAATAATTTGTAATATCCCCAAGTAGAACTCCCTATAACTTAGTGGTTTATTGTTTTTCTCTTTGGATATTTAAACCAAAAGTTTGTTGTTTTTCCCTTCTTATTTTCTCTAGGATAGTTTTGTAGAGTTTTTAAGCACATAAATGATAAAAATATAGCACATAACATATACAAAACAATATGAAATATAAGTAACACAAGAAATACCCACAAATACTTTAGATCTGAATTTTATTTAATTATATAGCTAAACTCGGTAGAAGAGATGGTCAGATATTGAATAGAGTTGGAAGAATCATGTGAAGTGGAAGAGACTATGGTCAAGCTTTAGCAACAAAGGGATATATAGGTTTCACTAAGACTCCAATAAATATTTACAAGATATCTTATGGACTAGGAGTATTTCCTTCCTTCAATCTAATGAATAACTAAGTAGAGTTACACCCTCCTTGGTTAGTGCGCACCCTAGAAACTTGGATTTGATGTTTTGACCTCCAAACTTCACAAGAATAACTGCAATTCTATAGATCTAAAAAATATGAACTCGTGAGAAGAGATCTGTTGGCTTTAGTAACCGACTTGAAATCTCCCACTCAATATCTCCAAGGCTAAATAAACTCTCCTTCAAGAATCCCACACAACTGGGAGAAAAAATGAATATGGAATGAAAAACCTCAACAAAATGATGAGAAAAGGTTCCCTGTTGTTATATAACACTTCTAAAGTGATATATCTTCCAAATACAAGGTCCACAAGCCCCTACAAACTCTTCTCTCATGGACAAAGCGCCCCAGTTCTGTAGGAAAAACCCAAACATGTGCTTTGCTTCAACAATTTTCTTTTGAATATGAACTAAAATTGAAATACAATGGTGAGGGTGGAATATTTCACCATCTTGACCAAGCTTGGAACTAGAACAAAGGAATATTTCACCTCCTTTCTGATCTATAGGGTTTATTCACTCCGAACCCTTAAAAAATTTGAGATGCCATATTTCAAAGATACAAGTGAAAATGATCAACAACATAATGAGAGAATGGAATCCCCTATCACTATTTTATAACACCTTTCACATTTTCTCCATTCAAGTTAACTTTAATTCATCTTTAATATTTTTCATGAAATCACTGTATTATTTTAATGAACCTTTTAACACCAAAAGGTGATTAATTCTCCTTTATGATTCTATTGCCCATTGATTCATGTAGATAATTTCACCTTGGTTCTAACAATGTATTACAGTAAGGTATTTCTCTGAGAAACAATATCCAAATAGTAACTTAAGTGTTATTAATTAAAATATGCTTAATAATAACTCAAAATTATGAAAATCATCGAAATGCCACAGAACCAAGAGCATATTATGCGAAAATGATCCCAATTATGAAATATGATTAATGACTATCCTGGGCCCCATATAACTCCTCCAAACTCCCAATCTCATTGTTATCCTCATTTTACTCCTCTCATCATGCTTACATAAACTCATAAAGTCTCCTCTGACTGCAAGACAGGGGAATTGAAAAATGGGAACATTAAATTCCTTCATTCCCAAAGATTGCTTGTCCTCAAGAAATTCCATCACAACCCTATGATCAACAGGTTGAACCAAAGAAAAACTGATAATGATCCCTAGATACCAAGCTAATCTAAATGACATGGAGCACCCATTGCCCACAATATTGTCCTACATTGTTCTCACCCAAGAAGTCTCATGAATACCACCGATCAATAGAGAAAATAGATACTATAAATACTTATTCCACCCCTCATAGAATGTCCCACCTAAGACACCAATCTGATTTTCCATATGTATAAGCTCCTGGATGTAACAACTGACTCTCCCAACTTCCTAACTGTCAACCCATGAAATCCGAAGAGTAAGCTCCTGGAAATAATAACCACCTTTTTCATATCTAAAAATAGATAAACTATCAAACAATGTAATCCTAGAGCCCCAAACTAATCCTAGAAGGGAACCCCCATGTTGTCATTGCACCACTATGATCATCATTTTCAGATCAATGTGCCTAGTATGAATCATCATCTCTAGTAACCCAAAGATCAAATCCATGAATGACCTAAAACCAGTATCATGAATGATCCCCTAGAAAGGTGTCTTAGTGATGTCTAAATATGAAAATTCATTACCAACCTCGATCCCGAGTATCAGGAAGGAAAGACTATCCTTCCATATAGAGTAATTATAAACCTCCCAAGTATCGATGTACCAAAAATAGAACATACCAATCATTACCACAAATCTATTGATCATCATCGCCATCTAGCACAATCGACCATTCAAATGAATTCCTGAATCCCACCAAAGAATTGGAATTCCACCACTCCGAGCACCTACTGATTGTTGTTGTGATACAGTGATAAATATTGGATTATAACCGAGCCTCATATCTAATCCTTGTATGCAATCAATTTATGGAAACTAGATACTACGAATCAACTCCATGCACACAAATTTTCCATGCTCCTCCAATGCACATAGAGTAATTTGATATCCCTACTCTTTTTAATGTACTATGGCCATGCCAAGAGTATAGACACCATATTGTAAAGAAAATMKTTKCCATGTGGTACCTCATGCTCATACAAGTCCCTTGAAAATCCTACTAGAGGTGCATGATGCATCACCCTCATAATCATCTTCCTAAGTTTTTCCTCAGGGGATAAATATTTGTCACGTCTATAGTAGATTGTGTCATCCCTCAATATGTACTTGGCATCCTGTGAACCAACCACATGCCTGTTATGGGACTTATAGATAAATGTGGACATAAACAGATCTCCCTAGATCCACCTAGATCTAGAAAAAAACAAAACAGAATATGACACTTTCCCTAAGATATAACCATTCAGTTTATAATTTAACAAGAGAAATGCAACATATCATTTAAATATCACTCTCTCCTACCATCGTTGTCCTAGATCCACTCTAGTGCTCTTGTGATATTGAATGTCCAAGGGAACACAATCCGACCAAAGTGAAAGAAATATAAAATACAAAAACGAGAACCTATGTATGTGATCAAGGAATCATACAATAAAACAAAGCAAGTTTTATGGGAAATAAACATATCACTGTATCATATTAAAATGAAATTTGATATTACAACCAAAGCCTTGATGTTGCAAGGTCCCCTCTTGATGAATCTTTGTTCCAACACACACACTTGCTCCAACCTTGATGGAAGAAGATACACAATCACTTGATGAAATGAAATGAAGCTCTCAAGTATGAACCGAAGTAGAATTCCTCATCCAATTATTTCCCTATTCAATATTCATTAACCTTAACTAAACCTTAGCCATTTCCATGAGAAATCCCTCTTTATTTAGGGGAAAGAGAGATGGTTGAATAGATTAGGATGATCCCACCAAATCATAGAAGAGATTAATATGCAAACCATTCGGATGCCACCTCATCTTATAGAATATCCCCTTCTAGAACTTTCATGAAACTTGACCTTTTCTTAGTCTTTTGAAATCGTCACACCCTAGCTGTAGAAGAGACTGCAGAGACATCGTAGGCCAACTTCAGGGCAGGGGGTGATGATTAGGCATCATCGCACCCTGTGTATAATGCATCTGCAAGGACCTTTCTTCATAAGGTTTTTTAGAAGAGAAAGTCAGTCACTTCCCTCATGGTAAAAGACTCTTTTTAGGTACATGAACACATGTTTGTCAATTTATCACAAGGGTAAAAACAATAATGTGTAACAATGCCCTAAAAAAAAAATCCATGTTGTGTCTATAATGCCCCCTGTCTCACCCAACTATCTCAAAGGATCCTCGCATGTCTTGTTGTATATACTAAGAGCACCAAAGAACAAAAACACAAATATATGCAACTGTAATAAAATCTGGTAAGTGGTAGGTGCATTGTTCAATCCCAAGGGTATGACCAAAAAATCATAAAGACACCTAAGAATAGTCTCGTGTCTATCCTGCTCAGGTGATATTCCAATTGGAGATCAGTCTCCAAGGAGTGTACCACTCCATAGGATTCATCCCATGCACTAATGAACTATTTGAATAGTCTCTTAGAATACACTCTACTCCCATACCATGGCATGCCTTCATATACATCTCCCCACATAGATGGTCAATCGTACTCCCTCCATCATCACAATTATTTCTATTGTTGGGAGTACAACCTCCACATTCCCTATACTTTCAGAAATGAGTGGATCATCCTCCTCTGGACCATCTATGCCATTACACACCACATGCATACCGATGTATACCACTGCATATCATTTTGTATCCTATATGCTTCACCGTATCAAAATTTGTACTATTGTCAGATGAACCTAGGTCCCAAATGGACATGTCCTTATCTATAATATGAATGTACCCACAATATATTGATGCCTATAATTCCATGTTGTCTAGTCCACAAGGTATATGCTCAATTGTCTCATCAGTGATCATGACTTAAGCCTTCAATGGGCTCTCGAAAAGAAGTAGCTCCTAATCCCCATAATAAAAAAAAAACTTAAATCTATAGGTCATACCTATCTGCAAACACATGCAAACCTATATGCTCATCATGTCCAACCATAACACGAGGGTCGACCATCAAATAATAAATTTCACTCAAATCATCCCTCGATATGGTTGTCATACTTGACTGACTGTCTGATGTGGAGGATGAGGGATGTACCCCACTCAACTCTACACAAAGCTACTCAACATGCATCCCTGATTATTGAAGGACCCTTTACATGCTCTTCAAGGAATCCTGGGTAATCTCAAGCTCCTGGTTAAGTTTGTCAAATTCCTCCTCCTTTCCTTTAAGCACATCCCAGTACATCTCACCAAGCATGAGAAGATGATCTATATCATAAAGTAGGTGTAGGTAGTTATACTTTATTACTACCACTGCCTCTCTAAGATATGAAAATACGCAAGGAGTGGCTCTCCTCCCAAACTGTCATGTTCCCCTTAAGCACTCTAATAAAATTATGCCACCAATGCGTGCATGTCATCAAGATGTCTCATGGTTTTCATGATCATATCCTCACTAAACTTCAACTTCCCTTCCAAATAATTTTACTCATATGAGCCATCATCTCTACCATGTTGACATACTTACTCACCAATATTGCTGCTAATATAAAATGTGAAATCCTCATCATCATACTCACTAACATTCGCTAAACTACTCTTATCATCACCCATATGCACACCCTGTAAGGTGATTCCCTGCTCCAAATATGAACTATCACGTGTCATTGCTCCATCACCCTTAGGTTTATTTACACGAAAATCATCCTGAATCCCATCCTGAGGCTAAGATGCTACATCCTCCTCATGATATGAAGTGTTATCCTCTTGTTCTCATGTCACAACCCTCTGATGTTGTGTCTAATGTTTATATCCTTTCATTCTCATCGCACAAATCCACACCCAAATCTGAAGGCACCCTAGTATTAGCTAACAGTTATGAAATGAAATCTCTTCCACTTCCAAGGTCCAGAAGCCCCCAAAAGCTCATTTTTCATGAAAAGTGCACCCAAGTACTATAGAAAAACCCCAAACCTACACTTTTCTTCCATAATCTACTTTTGAATTGGATCTGAAACCGAAATAGAATGGTGACGATGGAATCTTTCACCACCTTGACCAATCTTGGATTAGGAACATAGGAATGTTTCACCTCCTTGTTGATCTATAGGGTTTATTCACTCAAAACCCTCAAAACATTCAAGTTGTTATAGCTCAAAGATACAAGTGAAAACGATCAAAAACATAATGAGATAATATAATTCCCTATCTCTCCTTATACCCCTTTTCACCTTTTTCCATTCAAGTGACTTTTAATTCATCTTTAATATTTTTCATGAAATCACTTTATTAATTTAATGAACCTTTTTACTCCAAAAGGTGATTAATTCACGCTTATCTAGATGTAGAAGTGGCCAAATCCATGTATTATAAATTGATGTCATGAGATTAAAACATGACTAGAGAATGTCATTGTCTTTTTTTCTAGTTCTTGTCTTGTCTTGTTTTTTGGTTTATTTCTTAACAATAGTTACTATCTACTTATCAAAATTTGGAACTTGGAAAAAAAGTGCATTCATGTGTTTGGATCATGCAGGAATATTTCCTTCATGGATTTCTTGTTTTCATGTACAAGAATGTATAATGCAACAAATACATTAATATTGAAATTTTTGAGAAATCTAGTTGTATACAATGTTTAATCATTAAATGGTAGAATGCTTAATTTTTAATTTACTAACCTATTTCGAATGGTTATATATATATTTTTTATCTATAATAATAAAATTATTAAAAAAAAAATTCTTTGTTTTTAAAGCTAAAAATATAGCCATACACTTATATTAGATACAAAAATGGCACATATTTTTTTAGTGAAGGCTTTCCATATGGAAAACTACGTCCTCCACTTTCTAGATATAAGCATACTCATTCATAGTTTTCAGAATTATCTAGTTATTTATCGCTATACATAAATATATAAAAACATTTACTATACTAAGTAATAAGACACCATTATGGAATGAAGCATTAGGAGGTAGGATCTAGCATCCATAGGCTAGTTTACTGGATTTTCTACTTCCCTCCCTTCCCCCTAAATTGTACCTGAAGGATGGGGGTAATCATCTAACCAGATGGGGTTTTCTTGTGTTCATGTAGAGCTAGAGGAACCATATTTATAGTCCATGACACCAATTTCATCTATCATCTTAGAAACACCATTTTTTTATCCTGAACATAAATTTTCCCACTACCTCAAATTTTCCATCCAACAATTCTATACTATGGAAAACGTATTTCTTTTGTGAAATCCTCTACTCCAAGACTCGAGCTATAAGAAATTTCAGTAGCCAATATATATTGATGATGTCAAATAATTTTATATCCTGGGTTCGAGAAAAACTTGGGTCTTGAACACATCTTTTGAATTTGTTTCTTGAATCTATTCATTAGATAGATTTTATCATCTTCCATTTACTATGCTTCTTATTTCTGTGAGTTCATCTTTGACAAACTCATGAAAAATAGAGTGAAAGAATCACTCCATTGCAAGGGATTCTTTCTTAAGCCAGGTAATGTATTTGGGTTCCCTAAATTTGGATTCCTTTTGTAACAACCCACCCATTACGACATCAAAATCAATGCGCAACATGAATTTTTTTTTCTTTTTAATGTTACATTAGAAAATTAAAACATCTCAATAAATAAAAACATCATCGATACATCATTCACATATATTAATGAAACAATATTAATGCATTAACAATAAATTACGACACAATGTCGACACATCATCATAATGAACCATGACATGGATATTGATGTATTAACACATTAATTAACAATAGCCCAACATCATTGCATTCTACAATTAATACCGATGCATAACAACACAAATCATAAATCACTCAATTAATCTCATAAGGATAATCATTAGATAAAATCAAGTTAACATGAGATAACATAATGTTACTTAAGGAGCATAAGGACAATCATAATAATGACACAAGATACTACCCGCCCAACCTACCCTGCAAGGTTAGGACATCGAGGGAACATAAGCAATGCTCAAGCATAGGTTCCAATTGATTTTAACCATTTAATGTCTCAAGGATGGAAATTGTTCTAAGGATCAAGGAAGTGTCTAAATCCCACGAAATCAATCACATCTCACTCTAGACTAGACCATCAATCACACATCAACAAGTTTCACTAGCGCAAGAGTAAGCTAGTTACTTATTCAACAAGTATCAACATCTTTCGTGGTGCAATAACCCAGTTAATTAATCATGTACACATCAACAATTGAATGGCTCAAGAGAAACAACTTTAACATTATCACACGTCGACATACGAAGGGTGCAAGAGTATTCTCAAACTTATTCATGATGCAAGGGAGTTTAACTACTTAACTAGTTAGACATCAACATTACAATCAAGGTGCAAGTAATCTAACCACATATAACTCCAAGGCATAAGAGAATCATTAGGTTTATTCCAAAGTGCAATAGGAAACAAAGTCAAACTCAATCGTACTATCACCTGATTAGCATTATTAAATGGCGTGCTAATAATCTAAATACTTAATTAATCACCGACCTCAACTTATAAATCACCTTAAATTGAAGCGCAAGAGTAAGGTCAATTAGTTTATTGTGCAAGAGATCTAAAGTCTAACAATCATTCCCTATCATTAATTCCTTGCCCACAAGAAGTCTAACACAACCAATCCTAAATTGCCATAAAATCATAGTGCAAGAGATCATAACACTTAATCAATCAATATAAACTAAAGGGATACATATCCATGAATCCAACAATTCTCCACTCATTTTTCCATTTTTAATGATGCTTTCAATATTGTGCACATATTTGTCTACATTAAAATTAAAGTACATGGACATAAAAAAATAGTTAAAATTCTAAACACAAAGATTTTCTCTTTTTAGACATTCTATTTATTCTTGTCTCAACAAATCTCTAAAATATAAATTAAGAGCGATGTCTTAATTCAACTAAAATTTAATTAAATACATAAAATCTTAAATCCATAAAGGTGATTTTATTTCTAGTAAATTCTTTATCACCTTATTCATTTAAATAAATAAAACTAAAAATTCATAAAGGTGTTTTATTTCTACTATAATCCTTATGACCTAGCTCATTTAAAATAATAAAAGTAAACTTGATTGATTAGGTTGTACAAGGGCGATGAGTTCGCAGGGCCATTAAAAACGTAAATGCAGAGTTAACAACAATTGCGTGTAGTAAAATAAGGGTTTGTTCACTAAATGTGTGTAGATTGTTGAGTAAAGTAACTCAGATATACTCTATGAAGTAGGGAAGGAGGTTTAGCTATGATCTCTCACCATGGTGCTAGACTCTTGCGACCATGAGATTTCTGGATGGCTCCAACTCTATGAGATAGACCCAGACTTCGCCACCACCTACCAAATGTTGGGTGCAAATGCAGTTTTTGATAATTTCCATCTTCAGGATGCGTTGTTGTGTCATTTGGGCCATATCTATGTTCCATCAAGAAAGTGAGCTAAGCTGATCAGGGAAACCCACTATAGTTGGGTCGAAGGATACTTCAGCGTTGAAAAGACAATGGTGATGCTACAAAAACATTTATACTGGCCAAAACTTCGACAGGAGGTCAACAAGTATATCAGGTTCTGCGCTATTGTCAAACTGACCACTAAGAAATATGGCCTGTACACCCCTCTTCCTACTCCTGACACACCATGGGAATCCATCTCAATGGACTACATGTCGGGCCTCCCATCCACCAAGCGGGGAAATGACTGTGTTTTTTTCGTTGTTGATCGCTTTTCTAAGATGGGGATTCTAGCTTCCTGCAAGAAGAGAATCATAGTAGAGGCCACTGCCAAGCTCTTCTTTGAACGAGTCTTGGTACAATTTGGAATCCCACAAACCATTGTCTCAGATCAGGACAGTCGATTTTTCAGCACATTCTAGTCGAGCCTTTGGTCACTGTTGGACACCAAGCTAACCAAATCCATGACCTTCAAGCCCCCAAAAGATGGCCAAACTGAGTTCATAAATCGAATGATTGTGTATATCCTTCGCATGTATAATTACAATCACCCTTACAGATGGGATGAGGGCCTTCCTATGTTTAGCATAGCTACAACTGAGCCCTGCATAGCTCAACCAGCCACAACGCCTTTTAGGTGGGGTTGGGATTCCAACCATTGGGTCCCATAGTTGTTGCACTTCCCCTTGTGGTCACCTCGACCGACTCATCTCCTACTCCAACTAAAGCTGACAAAGCCACTCGGTTCATTGAGCAGATCTAGCACATTCGCCAACAGGTTCAGGATATCCTACAAAAGTCCAATGACAAGTACAAGCAGCGCCATGATCAACATCGGCTGCCACATAAGTTTTAGGTGGCCGACAAAGTTTGGTTTCACTTGTATAAAGAACGCCTTACATGACCCCATCGGAAGCTTTACCCACTCCATTATGGATAATACAGCATCACCAAGGCCATGGGGGATAATGCTTTTGAGCTCAACGTTCCTCCTTTCCTTGGCATGCACCCAATGTTCAACACAGATCTCCTTTGCCCTTATTTCCCACCATTATTAAACACCTCATAAGGAGTCGAACAACTGAAACCAACAGATATCAACCCCGACTACATACAAGAGGAATCCAGTGATCAGATTTTGGACACACAGATCAAGGGCACTCGATAGCAAAGAATCCATTTTTATCGAGTCGTCAAAGCAGGGCAACTCCTGCACCAAGGCAAGTGTCACACCCGGGGCCAAATTCAACAGAAATTTCCTAATCTGATGGGGGAACTCAACGCAATGGAGAACATTGATTCCAAAGGAGGGAATATTGATCTAGGTTGATATCGGTGGCCACCCACCTTTTCCAATTGGCTCAAAACAATTTTCTGACAATTTTGGTAATTTACTATTTTTAGGAGTTTTTCACTTTTGGAGTCATTTGGAGGCCCTAAACGATGTTTTTTTGGGAAAATAGAGAGAAATATATAAGTTCCTTAGAGATTTCCCCCAAAATGAATCTCCTTGACAATACCTTTCCAACAAGCTATCATATGCCTAAAACAAAGATCATATGCAAAAGTTACGACCCCAGGAAGTTGATATACTAACTTACCCAAACGGGGCCCACATGACTTTTGGTGCTTCATCTCCTAGTGTTAGGTTTTTGGATGTCTAGGGTTTTGACATTCCTGTTTATTGTAAAAATACCTTCAAAGCCTCATTGTAATTATTATCTTTTGAATGAGCACAGTCATCACATCTCTTCTCAGAGATAAGCCACCACCATTCCAGCAAGCTTGTTTTTGCTGCATTTTACAGTTTCATCTTATTTCCTTATTGAATAGAAAACCAGTTTTACTGTATCTCTATTATTTTGTGTTAAGAACATGTTAATAATATGTAGTCATTTCATTCTTCTCATAAAATACAGATCAGTCCTATTCGATAAATGAGCTTCGACATTCATCATGACAATATTTGTGATCGAGTTGTTATTGGTAGGCGTGGGGGATCCCTAACTGGCCCATGCCTTGCTTGTGCATGAGGAAGCCTGAGCCATATTTTTCCCTTGTGGAAAAGGGTTCATCAGCACAACAGTCTGTTGTTGGGATAATATCTTCTGGGCTTCTGTAAGCTAAGGGCACAGGTGAGTCAGGTGGTTCTCCATCCAGAGATTACAAAGATACTTCGAATTCTTCTCCATTTCCCCCCCACCAACATTATTGGTATCATTTTTATCCCTTTTAACATTCTTATTTCATTGTTTCGTCTTTCCCTCAGTTTGTTGGTTGGACTTGGTATTTTTGGACTGCACGTGCTATACATCTGACATCTGGGTAGGGGGAACAACCAAACTCGGAGTCTGGTTGGCCACAGTCTATTGTATCGACAATTCTTGCAACTGATTCGACAAGAAGTCGGTGGAATTTCTTTGTGTTGACTCAAAATATCATCACCATGAGGTCTAGAATTGTTCTTGGCCTTATAAATAGTAGAGCATGGTGCATCTAGAAATATCTCATAGAGCATGCCAGACTAAGAGTAGATCACTTCAAGATGTTGGGATTTCATAATAGCCTCCTCTTCTGAAAACACTATGGAAGTCTCTACGTCCTTGGATACGCAGGGCACCAAACACTTCAAGAACCTCTCAAGCAAGAAATCAGGAGGACCTTGACCTTAATCAATCTCTTTCTACGGCGTCATTCTCAGATATGATCAGAGATGTGGTCGACCTTGGTTTGCTCAAAGTTGGCCATGAATTCCGTACCTGCATCGTATCTCACAAGTAATTGGAAATGGTTCAAGAATACCATCGCCAATTCATTAAAGTAAGAGTACCTTGAGCTATTGAGCTCAATATACCACTTCACAACACCCCCTATAAGAGTGGATTGAAAAAATTGCAACTAGATAGCGTTGTCCTTCAACGAGTTTGACGAGCACCACAAGTGAAAGGTCATCACATGATCACCTAGATCTTTGCTAGGATTTCCCTCAAATTTCAGAATATCCAAAGGAAACTTAGTCGGCATGGAGATCCAACGTGAATTGTGACAAATCAGATCATTCAATAATATCAAAATGTATGGGAGATGTAGAGTTTCTAGAAATGGTAGTTTCAGTTGTGAATTATTTACACGAAAAAAAGGGCCCTAGATTTTGAATGGCACCAGGTTTCCAAGAAAAAATTTTCTGTTCGCCAAGGTTTTTCTAGAAACCATGGCCTTGACCAACAAAGGGAAATTGTTTCTATCGAGGTTTCATTGATTGGCTCCTGAAATTGGATGAAATATCTTATGTAGGAATATATCCCTGCATTGTGTGCCAAGTACCTTGGAAGGGGATGCCCCCAGCTGATCTGAAAAGCATGGGTACAAAGCTTTTAACAGGGTTCCATTGAGTATGGAAGGGGTTTCCCCCGACTGACATCCCTTGCGAGGGAACCAAGCCCTGCCAAGGATTCGAAAAAACCTATGTGGAGTAAACTCTAGTGGTCACTCCTTTTGAAGGAATAGTACCTTGCATCGAGTTCTATTGACCAAAGTTGGGGTTTCCCCCTATCGAGAAAGAGACTGAAGAAAAAATGTTGTTCCCGAACATACCGAACAAAGATAAGGACATAGATCCCACCGGCATTATATAAGATGAAGGTCCTAAACTGCCTCCACCAAACAAGCTATAATTAGCATTCGGCTTGATCGATTGCTAAAAAGAACCAACGAGAGAAGGGGATGGAGGAGGTATATGACCCCAACCATAAGGGATAGAA
>JASDQU010203073.1:0-13382 GCA_032191745.1 Picea mariana | reverse complement strand
CCCCCCAAGTAGTCGTGGTACTCCATCTTATAAAACAATCACGATTTTCAACACATCAACTCGGATTATATTAAAATCAGAAATGTATGTAACAGTGACAAGTTCTCAATAGTACAACAATTATCTCATCATAGACATCCCCCTTGTGTTCTGTGGCTTCAGGTATATATAGAGTTTTATTACAATGGAGAGGTCGACCACTGAAAGGGTCAACACTCTTCAAAAACATAAATCGTTAACCTCCATTAATGGACAATAAACAACAACATCTTATTAAGTTGATAAGTTCATAAGCTCCATCTACTATCACTCAACCACCCAAGCTAGCCCACCAGTCTATCAAAAATAGTAAATATATCTTTGGAGGAGATTCTTTACTTTGAAGATTACTTTTTTGTTATCATTTACAACAATTCTTCAAGGTTAAATGCAATACATTTGATCTTCTTAGCGTTGAGGCTCAATTGCCTGATTTCATTCTCGATCTTCTCTCTATTATAAAAGTTAAGATGGTCTAGATGTAAGATACCTTTCAAAAATTAATTACCTTCATCCATATTTTAACTAGAAAGCGATATGATACAACCCACGAGCTCTCTTGCGCATTTCACTCTATATGGAGAGTGTTATGTACCCCACAACCATCTCCCTCAAAAATGTACGAACCTAAATTATTAAGCCAAAAATTGAAGGCAGATCTTCCTTCAACATGATGGAATCTTTAAGTAAAAGTGTTTTTCACGAGGTAGAGAGACCCTTCCCATCATATATCATGAAAATTCCAAGCAACAAAGATTTGAAGTGAGATATTATCCAAGATAATAATACAAATTTCCATCTGAATATTAATGAATTTTGTGATTAAAAGCTAATATCCTTCACCATAAACCATAACAGAGTCTCAAGCATGGATGAAAATGTTACATGACTAGCATCACCCATAGTCAGAACCTCTATGTCTTATCTTCCTATCAAACTGCACACTGAACAATTATTGCAGACAAATTCGTACATATCAATGATGTAAAAGCCAGTGATTTGAATGAACAACAGAAAAAACTGTGTTCTATACCTGGATTTGAACATTCCAGAAATCAAAACACTAGGTAAAGACGTGATTGCCAAATACATACAAATACTAGAACTTCTCTAACACAACGTAGACAATATCATCAAAGAAAATACATCCTTAGAGGAGTGTTTAACCCAACTAAAGGTTGATATGCTACAACCCATCATTCTTCGGCTGCACTTGCAACACTTAGGTCAACAGTTAGGTCCAAGACTTGCAAGAAACAATCAACAATAAGGATTGGTGACAGAAAACATGAGAATAGAAATAAATGTGGCTAGGGAAAGCACAAATCTTTAGAATGGGCCAAGCAATTTGTAAGCAAATGCTTCCATACCATTCCAGTTATGTGGGTGTACATAGCAAGAACACCCTACACTGTTGTCTCGAAATGTGTCGTTGCATCATATCTCTGAAGCTATCACACTTATTATCAATTGAAGTTCTATGCCCAAAACATTAGCAAATCCAATATATGTAAATGCATTCATTGTCAGAAAGATAACAGAGCCTCTTACAGTGGATATGAAGCAATTTTCAAGAGAAGGCTCATTAACAGGAACAAATCTATCATATGTATCAAAGAACATCTCATCAACAGGTCCAAGCAGAGCTATTCCTAGTTGTAATTCTACTTCCGGTTGATCTGTATCTGCCTCAGCCGAAACAAAAGAAATGTACTTCCCTTTGGGAGAAAAATTATGTGAATAAGAACAAAAAAATGTTATGAGATCATGGTTAACTCTGATATTGTCAAAAGAAAGAATAAGGAAGCAATCCAATTAAATGAGGATTGAGACCCCTATAGTTTTTATAAAAATAAAGAACAACAAGAAAGACCACAGTTATTGCTATGATATATAGACAAAATGCTCTAACCTTCTATGAAATGGGTTTAAAAAAGGTAATCAAGATTGAGATGACCCCAATCAAGGGATTCTCCAAATGTTGAGGAACACTTGCCCAAAGCATTGTCAGTTCACAAAAAAGTGCATCACAATATTTAGTTGGAATACATTTGGCTTTCAAATGCTCACAACTAATGTATTTCGAGCTTCTCTACCTTACATGCCTTTAATTACATCATGTTACATTCATTTACATCATGGGAAATTTCATTTTTACCATTAGATAACTAAAAACTGATTTTTAGTGAAAAGGTAGCGTGAGCTTCTGTAACAAATTTGATGATGATCCCTTGGTCAGTTTTTCTTATGCAAGTTGCTGGAGGTAGGTGAGTATGTCTTCTATCCATATGAAGTGTTCTCCCCTCAAAAAACATCCATCAAGGTCTTCAAAAATCCATTCTCCCAAAATTGGTGTTGAAAAAGTAGCGTGGTGTCTATAATGGAGGCAACACGCTGTTTTTTAGGTACCTTTTTTCATTTTCTGAGCAAAATGGCTACTGATGAAGAAAAATAAATGTAGATACATGGTGTACAATTCATCCCCTATCCAAAAATGAAATCCAGTCATCATTTGTCTACCTCTAACGTTAAAGGTAGCGAGGACACACTACCTTTTGAGCCTTGCAGAAAATTGTCAAAATTGCCTAGTTTTGCAAGGGGTCAATTCAGATCGTATCTCCTAAATCATGACAGCTGTGTAAAAAGTGAAAGATGTTATTGTATATGAATATGTTTTTGAGATAAAACTCTATCAATTTCCCAAAATTCCGCTCCAGTTGTTCACAATATTCTCTACAAAAAGATGTCTAAAACAAGACTTTGCACAATCAGAAAAATAGGCTGTGAAGATGTGAATGTATCTCTCACCTTGTAACACGTGTGTAAAAAGTGAGATAGATTATTGTAATTTTTTTTCTTATGAACAAAAACCTCCTCCATTTTCCCAATATTCATCTCTGATGAGTCAAAATATGCTCTGCAAACAGGTGACTAAAAAAAAAAAACTCGGATATTTTTGCACAATCAAAGTGCAATCAAGTGCCAAATTTGGTTTTGGAGAGGCCTATTGATCCTTGCTGTAGATGAATATATGCCTTAGAGTATGGAACATGCTGATGTAACTCTTATACACTTTATTAAATTAACACTCTTTGTCAAACTGATACTCTTTGCCTTGTGACTAGGCAAATTTTACTAGAATAGACCAAAAATTGACTTTTGACTTTTGACTAACTTGGAAGATTAACAACTCTTGATTACTATGGAACATAGGACCCTAACACTATGCACACTATTTTACCTTGCTTGAAGTTCACTTGGATTGAGATATTTCATATGTTTTCATGGGTAATCATGCTGCAATAAATCTGAGAATGCCATTTTCCTGCATTGAAGGAAAAATAGTTGTCTCCACCCCCTTATCTCTTCTTCATATGGCTGTGGATTTAGTACATGAGATAAATTGTAATAATGAGATTAAGACCTCGCTTGCATTTGTTTCACAAAAGGTAGTGGAGGTAGTATCTAAAAATATGGCCAAATATTAATTTTGACCTAAAAATTGGCATTGTTAGATCGTTGCCAAACTTCATACCCATACTATACTTAAGATTGGGTAAGAAAAAATGTGATTATCTTGGAAACCACAAAAATTCCATTTTTATACCTATGTTTGACTGATTTTGACCAAGCTTTAAAACATCCTAGAATTTCACAAAAACAAAACTACGTGCTCATCAAAAGGGCATCCAAATCTACTCTCAGATTTCAAAATTGGAATGTCAATCCTATTCATGTGGAAAACTTGCTAAAAAAAGATCAACAAACTTGATCGGAAACCTGCTAAAAATAGCACATGTGTTGCCCCCCTCGATTACTGATCTCTGGATGATCTCCAAACATTCGTACAAAATGATTATGGAATAAACTTTGGCCAAAATAAGGATTTTCAACAATTCACCAATATGGCCTAGAACATGTGCTAGAAACAATGTGCTAGAACATGGCCTAGAACAATGCACCAACTTGATCCTAAGTGTACTCATGAACATGTGCTAGAAATTAAGACTCAAATTTGCATTAAAAAATCCCGTGTTAACAAAGAGCAGAAGGATCATTGAGGTGACCATGGCAGTGCATCCTACACAAATCTGGTGTTAATAGAGAACATGAGCATTGTTGAGGTGACAATGGAAATGGATCTTGAACAAATCAATGGTTACCCCCTTTGGTCCAAGAGCCATCTTAGGGCCTAAAGTGTGGGTATGTTTTCACCTCTAGTGGATGCACTGGCACTGTTCTCTCTCTGAGGGATTGGGGAACAAATTCCATATGCCTTCAATGATCATTTAGCCAAGTCCTCTTAGCGTTGGATACTATACAAAGGACATCATTAGATAGTGCATTGGATCATTAGATAGTGCATTAGATCCACAAGTCACAGTTCCACAAGGTGTAGTTCCAAAGGGCATAGTTCCAGAGGGCGTGGTTCCACAGGTCATAGTTCCAGAGGGTGTAGTTCCAGAGGGTGTAGTTCCACAGGTCATAGTTCTAGAGGGCGTAGTTCCACAGGTTGTAGTTCCACAGGTCACAGTTCCACATGTCATAGCTCTACAGGGCATAGTTCTAGAGGTCATAGTTCCAGAGGTCATAGTTCCAGAGGGCATAGTTCCACAAGTCACAGTTCCACAAGTCATAGTTCCAGAGGTCATAGCTCCAAAGGGCGTAGTTCTAGAGGGCGTAGTTAGTGGAACTACGCCCTCTGGAACTATGACCTCTGGAACTAAACCCTTTGGAACTATGACCTGTGGAACTATGCCCTCTGGAACTATGACCTGTGGAACTATGCTCTCTGGAACTATGACCTCTGGAACTACGCCCTCTAGAACTATGACTTGTGGAACTACGCCCTCTGGAACTATGACTTGTGGAACTAAAACCTCTGGAACTATGCCCTCTGGAACTATGACCTGTGGAACTACGCCCTTTGGAACTACGCCTTTGGAACTATGACCTATGGAACTATGACCTATGTAACTACGCCCTCTGGAACTATGACCTCTGGAACTATGCCCTCTGGAACTACACCCTCTGGAAAGATAGATTTCTGTAAAAGCCACAACAAAAACTATTAATCACTCTGAATGTGCTTCTAATGCAATTAATGGTTCATTATGTCATAGTTTAATCACATTGGTTGTTGTTACCCATGATTTTGGTCATCAACTGATCGGGGAGTTCGAGTTTAATGAGACGACGTCTCTGTCGCCACTCATGAATGTGATCGGATATATGAGTGGCTTTGTTTTGTTTGAAAGAACTCAAAATCTCGGTCCCCGTTTCATAACAAATCGGTAACTAGTAGTGTGTGAGGAAAGCCATAGCTAGGGTGTTGAAGTCAGAGACGAAACCTTGTGGCAATTCTATATACCACTTCGCAACAGAGCCTGTGAGGGTTCATTGAAAAAGACGTAAACGAATAGAGTCATCCATCAACGAGTTGGATGAACACCATAGGTGAAAAGTCATAACGTGATTATTCAGGTCCTCTCCCTCTTTGCTGTCGAATTTAGGAATATTCGATGGTATCTTGGCTGGTATAGCAGGCCATTGTGGAGAGTGACGAATTGGATCATTTAAAATCCTTGACAAATCTGGAAGATCCAAAGTGGCCAAAAAGGGTAACTGTCGATTCACCTGCGGGTACTGGTGGCTTTGGGGAGAAAGCCCCATTGACAAACCAGTAGGACCATAAGCAGTCTGCATATAATGTGAATACCCAGGCAGATTCAGTGGTGGTTGAAGAGGATAGTAGCTCATGGGATTGTACCTTGGAACAAGGATGTGAGTTTGAGTAGTCGAGCCCCAAATAGGATTGAACAAACCTGGATATGGTTGGCCCAGACTAAGGGGTATTACGGACGCAGCTGGAAACTGCTGCCCCCCAGTCGATTGAGGAGGATGTTGTATCAGATGATTCCAATACTGGGCCAAGGATGGAGGTATGTTTTGTCCATAAGGTGGGGTCGGTCCTCTTATCGAAGGTGGTGTCCCAATTGGGGGCAGTGTTCCAATTGGGGGTTGTGTTCCAATTGGGATTTGTGTTCCAATAGGAATTTGCCCGCTGAGAGGGGGTTGAGTCATACCACCTTGGTGAAATTGTCCATCGACAGGAATCTGGTAAGAGGGTGTGAATGACGGAATAGTGCCACTAGGATTAAGACTGCCAGTGGAGGACAAGAGAGATCCTCCAAAAGGAAATTGAGGGAATGTCAGAATAAAACCGGGAAGAGAGTGCCCAGAAGAAGAAGGACTACCAGGAGAGCCGGATGGGGTTTGCGTAGGAGTGGGAATGGAAGCATTCAATGCACGGTATCTGGGTGGTAGTGTCGGAATGACATTGGGCGTATGCAGTGTGCTGATGGGAGCGAGACTAACTACAGTAAACCCGGTTGGAACACTCGTAGTATCTATGTGATGGACCATTTCGATAGGGACGATAAAGTGATAGGTGGTAGTGAACAATACTGTCTCTGGACTAGAGATTTCAGAAATCACAGGTGAGCCTAGACCAAAAAGGTCCCGTCGAAAAACACTCGTAGACCAAAAAAGATCTTGGCCTTCGATGCCTGGAAAGGGTCCAACCGGTGATCCAGAAGACGTAACAAATAAGTCTCTGGAAGAATTCAGTCGCATAAACGGTCGCTCAGAATCAGGGTGAAGTCGAAAGTCCTCTCAAGTAATGGTGATTCAGAAATGTTCGAGAGAGTCAGTTCGTTCCACTTGTGGTGTGGTGATGTCTGGGACTTCACTCCGTTGAGGAGAGCCCTCAGGTGAACTTGTAGGCAAAGGCTGAGAACCTTCCAGATGCTCTGGAGATAAACCCTGCATTTTACGTGAATGATGTGGAGGAGCTATTGTAAATGAGTGACAAACTTCACGAAGAAAATCCTATGATCAACTTTGGTAAACAAACAACACGTGCTAGTAAACAAAATCTAGGAAGCAACACCAAGAAAACAAGACCTTCTAATTCCGAAGCCACTCGTTGGTGATGAAATCCAACGTTGCAACAACGAGACGAGAAGGGGCTGGGCTAGGGTGGAAAAGTTACGCTGGCGACCTGCTTAACGGACTTACACCCTGGTGCAAGCTCCCACACATAATCATGGGTATACCCTCCAAGGAGCCCAGGTGAGTTTGGCCAATGTCAATTCCAGGTACCGTGAAGACTTTCCCCTTCACAGTCACCTTGTGTAAGACCCTAGAAAGATAGGCCGCTAAGGTTACCACCGACAACAATAAAGCCTGGGGGGACAGTCGACAGTTCGATCCACACGCAAGGGCAGGGTATCTAGTCCGAAATCAACTCAAAAGGATTCCACTCATCATTGTGGGTATACCTCCGAGTGATCCCCGTAATACGTGCAATATCTACACTGATATCAACAAAGCAGGGTGAGTAACTCTATCAATACCAATGCGACCTCGTGTTTGACCCTTGTGTGAGAAGGGCTTTCCAGGACAAGATGTTGTAAATGGAATTTGACACTCCTTAACACAAGATGCTATTGTGTGTTTTATGCTTTGGATAGTGTATCTCTCTTCCTATTCCAAAGCGCTAGCCTAGCTAAATGTTGGTGTAATAGAGCCCTAGAAAAGAGTTACTAGTTAAATTTTACAATCGCGCAATGTTATTAAGGGTTGTTGTTACTCAAAGGAAGTGGAGATGAAATTGATGTTGTATGAGACTTTGACCCAACGATGCATGGATAAGAATGAAATATAGAAATTTTTGTTCAATGAATCCTATGTATGGGAGGGAAAGAGAAGTTTTCCAGATCAAACTTGAAATACAAGACACAATTTCCTTTAAAATGCAATTGCAACAAATCACGCAAAAATAACAATTCTCTATTGTTTCTTTTTCAATAATTTCAACAATTGATTTTCAATACTTTCGAAGACGAAAATGTTTTTTGAAAGAAAAACGTTTGTTCACTTTTCAAAAAGGACCTACACCATGATGGTGAGAGTGCAGAAAATCAAAAACTAATGAACAAGCAATAGATAAAAACCCAAACCACTCTTTCAATGGAAACAAAAATAACAAGCAAACCAAACTAGTCTTTTCAATTGCATGAGAAAAGTGATTTTTCAAATAATGAGCAAATGATAAAGACAAAGAAGCTCAACTTTCAACTGATCACCGGTTCTTAACCAAACAAGCACACTCAGATTCCAAAATCAGAGAGCATATCTTTGTAGAGAGAAGTCAAGAAAAATGGATAGGAAGAGTCTTGATTTCCTAAGACTATTCATGCACAAGAATGAAGACAAGAAAACATCAACCAATAGTCCAAGAAGCTCTTATTAGGCACCTATACTGATCTGAGCAGTTGATCATGCCAAAGTCTTAAAGAAAAAATTTTGAAAAAATGGATTCGCAGGCTGAGAGTATTACACATTGCGAGAATAGGTCATTCTCACAGGTGAGATTTGAGCAGAGTGCGAGAATAGACATTCTCGCAGGCCACTGTGGAGTGCAGTGCGAGAATGTCTGAAACTAATCAAATTTTTGGAAAAAGACACAAAATTTGAAGAGGCCTCTGGACCCAGAGGGTCTATCAGGGTATCCTGAAGACTCAGAGATTGATATGAATGGAGAAAGGTAAGGCAAGAGAAAATGGACACGGAAAAATACCAAAAACCATAAATAAAACAGGTTTTCCCCAGTGGAGTCGCCAAGGGATCCGGGTGGATCTTTTAAAGGTTGATGCGATCCTTAATCTCCCTCCTCCTTCTACATTTCGCCAGTTACAAAGTTTGCAGGGGAAAACAAACTTTCTTCATCGTTTTATCCCAAATTATGCTGAGATAACTCATGAATTTACGCAGCTACTAAAAAAGGGGTTCGAGTTCGTATGAGATACCATCGCCAATAATGCTTTCGAAGCTTTGAAATTATCCCTAACACGTGCTCTGCTTCTCTTTCCCCCCAATTACAGTCGCTATTATTTCCTTTACCTTGCTACCTCGGATTACACCATTGGTATGGTTCTTGTCCAAGAGGATGATGCTGACGACGAACATGTTATTTACTACTTGAGTCGAAGTCTAACACCTACCGAAATCAAGTATTTACATGTCAAAAAACTGGCCTTGGCTGCAGTCCAAGCCGTCCAACGCTTCCGGCACTATATCCTCTCACGCAAGACTACAGTGATTTCCAGCTGCAACCCTATGCAACACAATTCTCACACGTCAATTGCTAGGGGGAAAACACTCCAAATGGATTGTGATACTCTAAGAGTTTGACTTGGAATTCAAACGTGCCAAGTCAAAGAAGTCCTTAGTATTTGCTGAGATGATATGCGACTTTCCTTATTCTGAAATGAAAACTGTAGTAGTTGATTCATTACCCGATGAATCCCTTTTCCTCATCAGCACTGATGATCTTTGGTATGGTGATATCATCATATATCTCCAAACCCAGACTTTCCGACCAACTTTGTTTAGTACTGATCGCCGTTGAATACGCTACCAAGCCCGTCAGTATATTATCCTCGGGGATACTCTTTATCGTCGGGGGATTGACTCTATTTTTCGACGCTGCCTCACGTTCGAGGAAGCTGAGAAAGATCTGAATGACTGCCATTCTGGAGCCTGTGGTGGTCATATGTCTAGGTATGCTACTGGCCAAAAGATCTTACAAGCAGGGTATTTTTGGCCTTCTTTATTTAACGACTGCATAATCACCGTTCAAAACTGCCATGTTTGCCAGACCTATAATCAGAAGATATGGTCACATCCTGCTCCTCTTCACCTTGTGGTCTCCGTTGGTCCCTTTGCGAAATGGGGCATCGATTTCATGACATGTCACCCTCACTCAACCAGGGGGCATGGATACATTATTGTAGCCATCGCTTACTTTACGAAATGGGCCGAGGCGATGCCGACATTTGACAACACTGGAAAGATCTCAACATTGTTTATTTTTAATCACATCATAGCTCGTTTTGGTGTTCCCCAAGCTATCGTCACTGATCACGGTAGCCATTTTAGAAACTTCATGATGTCCTAACTTACTGAAAAGTTGGGTCTTCACCATGAAAACTCAACACCCTATTATCCACAAGCCAATGGCCAAGTCGAAGCAATTAACAAAGTTCTCATAACTATGCTCTGACGAATGATAGGGATTCATAAAACAAGTTGGCACACAATGTTGTTTTTGGCATTGTGGGCTTACCGGACATCCGTCAAGTCCGCTACTGGGTTTACACCTTTCCGGTTAGTTTATGGTGTGGAAACCATTCTCTCGATTGAAAGCGAGATACCCTCTTTAAAACTAGCTGTTGAACTCCTA
The DNA here is from genome assembly GCA_032191745.1 of Picea mariana. NCBI lineage: Eukaryota > Viridiplantae > Streptophyta > Pinopsida > Pinales > Pinaceae > Picea > Picea mariana. The sequence goes on along the minus strand of JASDQU010203073.1, from coordinate 3,034 downwards.
CCAAACACTTCTGCTAAGGAATAACGTCTATTGTATCTTATGTGATTAGACGAAACTCGACGCGATGCTACTCTAGTCATAGAAGCTCAGAAAAAGCGTGTCAAGGCCCAATATGACAAACATGTCAAGCCTCATGTTTTCTCTGAAGGAGATCTTGTTCTCCTCTATGAACAAGATCGAGATGGAGCTGGAAAATTCGAAGCCATGTGGCAAGGTCCTTATATTGTTTGACGAGTTTTGGAAAAAGGAGGGTATGAGTTAGTAGATTACGATGGTATCCCTTTGAATGAACCCAGGAATGGGTTGTACTTGAAGAAGTACTATGCATAAAATCATCTGTGCATGAGTACTTGTATTTTTATTGTATCATACTTCTTGTGTGTTACTATAGCTTGCTTTTGTCGTTATCTGGTCTCTGCCATTATGTGACGCTGTGTTTGATTTCTAGATGTAGGAGTCTTTGCTACCCTATATTGGCTTCGCTGATGGCACTAGCCGTAGTACTCAGAACCTTGCTTCCGTTGCATGGGCAATTTACGCCCCTACAAACGAACTTGTCTCCTTACGAGGTGTGTGTCTCGGCCGTGCGACCAACAATATTGCAGAGTATAGTGCCATCATTGAATTGTTGATTGATGCTATCTCGCTTGGAATCCATCATTTGGTTGTGCGACTCGATTCGCAGCTTGTTGTACTACAGTTAAGTAACGTCTATACTATTCGAAGTCCTACTTTGTTACGGGTGTATTTGCGAATTCACCTCTTGGAACATTATTTTGATTATATTGAATATCAACATATTCCTAGATGTCTAAATACATTAACTAATGCATTGGCTAACTATGTATTAGACAGACATTTGGAGCATTTATAAATCAATCACATCAATTCACACAACACAAGATAAATCGATAGAAGTTGTCTGTATATATAATGATCAAAAGAGTTTTTACAAAAAGTTTTGTCCGAAGACCAAAATGTCAAAATCTGAAGCTCATAGATTCTACAAAAAGATGTCATGGATGACGTTCATGGTAACATACGACTACCCGGGCAACCCTATGGAGTAGTCGACCTATGGACTCTGACACTCCTACTGTGTGACGCTGATAACATTGTGGAACCTCTCCAAGAGGCATGTCTGGAATGTCTGCTGTCAAACCCTCTAGGTTTTGTTCCACTGCTTGATAATCCTCGGCGTCCCATTGTGGCACTGGCGCTACCTCTCCTCATCGCTGAATGGGAGAAGTACCAAAAGGTCGGTAAGGTCCCACATCTGTGTCATCAAAAAATGAATTTTGTATTTAGTCTTTGGACGAACATATAAAAAAAACATTTGCATATGATAAAATTCAGAAAAACATTTAAAAAGAAAAAAAGGTGTACTTCTTACCAAGTTCCCCCACTGAGCATCCTCCGGCAGGACCAAGTCCAGATCTCCTCGGAAATCCAACCCGGCATAAGCATAATCGTCAACCATCAACATCTGTGGTCGTAGCGAGTCGAAGAAGGTATCATCATACTTGATAATTGGTCCAGCTACGTGTCGGGCCATGAGTTGACACCATCTCAGCATTCTTGGATCCCTGGGAGCCAATAAATTCCACTCAACCTGCAGCCTCAGTAATGGAACCCTCTCGAGAAAGAAGGACACTAAAAAAGGCTCGTACTCAAATTGCTTTAGGTCGCCTCATCTGCATTTGGTCAACTGTTTTTTCATGCTACGAAGCACAATCTCTGCCTAGTTAAAAACCTAAGGTTCAGTACACTCTATGGCATACTGAAAGTAACTCTGGAGTGCCATGTGAGGAGTAGAGCTCCCAACCATACGTGCAATGGTGAATAAAATAGTGCGGAGGGTCAAATCCTGCACTCCTCAAATAGCTACTTTCCCTTTCTTCCTCTCTGCCTCAGGAACGCAGTGTAACCGGTAGTACTCACTCATGGGCAGCCCACCACCTCTTCTACCAGTCAGGCTCACGTGGTACCCATGCCGTGACAGTCCAGTCAAGAAGTAAATGTCCTCAATATCTAAAGATAGTGTGTGGACCCTTACATGGAATACTTGCTGATCGGGATCCCACATATGCACAAGGTACTCTAATAACCTAATTTGGGCCCTCATGCCCGAGATACGAAAGTACTTCAGAAGACCATAGTTCCTCAAAGCAACAATAGTGGGTGGATGATTTCCGACAATGGAATTATCTTCTTCGTGCTCCCTTTCGTGCCATTCCAGAACCATTTTGATGGCCAAATACCTGCATAAGAAGCACAAAAAGAAGATTAATAACTCTATTCATAAATTGGTTCTCTTTCATTGAGCAAAACTTCAAAAAATTTTTATGCTTTGTGGTCCTTGCAGGTGCCCTTTAGGCATAGTGTGAGGTTCTCGCAGGCTACTGTGGGCTCACCTGCGAGAATGACCCATTCTCGCAGGTCCCGTGTGGCCCACCTGCGAGAATGGCTGAGCGCAAGAATGGCTCACAAAACCAACTCAAAAATGTGTTTTTACCAATGAAAATGAAAATTTAAACCATGAAAAAGTAGAGGACAAAGAGCCTACCTCACTGTCGCTGACGGCTCGTCGAATGGATGCTCGTAACTCCCGCAATCTGACACCGAATTTCAAGGGTAAAAGAGGGGTTTTTGGGCTCAAATAGTGGTAAAGTGAAAATGATATGGTAAAAAGAGTTTTTATTTCTTTATATTAACTTTTACCATGTTTATAATTTTTTATTCATTAAAACCTAAACCCTAATGCCCTTTTGAGTGTAACTTTTGCAGGCGTAATGACTTCGATGTTCATGTACATGGATGCGGACATATTTTTTCTTCTTCATCACATGCTTTGATTGTTTTTTATGGTTTTTGTATAAAAACTCGATTTGGGTCTTTGTTCGTTCTCATGCTCGAAAATACATGAGAACGCGATCGAGCATACTTTTATCACTTTTTCGGGTTCAACAAGGATATACGAAAAAGGAACCCCCCTGGAGTCCTCTTTAAGCTCTTTTCAGACTCTCTAAACATG
>JASDQU010203072.1:8557-18965 GCA_032191745.1 Picea mariana | reverse complement strand
TGGTGTGAATTTGTATTTACTATCGCACCATCACAATGCTCTTGTAAAAGCATTATGGTGGTGTTTTTCTTATTTGCACCATGGTACGATGCACCAAAATATATTAAATGCACTGCCAATATTTATAATAGTTTAATAAAATTTCATGCATTATCTGATTTACTTATTGATGTCTGTCTATATGCATCATGGTAGTTCTTGAACTTTTTGAAAAGAGCATCATACTATTTATAATAATTTAATAAAATTTCATGCATTATTTGATTCACTTATTGATGTCTATATGCATCACGGTAGTTCTTGCACTTTTTGAAAAGAACATCATTTCTAGTGCATTATGTTAAACTTAGTAGCACCATCATTTATGGTGTTCCTGAAAATGATAACGTACCAATTATGGTGCATTGATTCAATCTAGGTGCATTGTAAATTTTTACATCTTTTCTAGGTAAAAAAAATTGAAGTTTAATATTGAATGAATATTACAAATAATAATTTAGGATAGATTGTTTATTTAAGGGATATATTTTGTTGGAGTAATTACACACTCATATAGTGATTAATTTTCTTAAGTTTGATAGTCTAAGGTTGAGGGTGCTATCCAAAGATGGAATATTCTCTTGAGAGCATATTTCCTGGAAAATAGGGTGCCTTCCTCTTAAGTTTGACTTCAGTTAGGATTTTTTTAGACTAGTGGAGAGTTCAATTATATTCTAAAGTGGAGGACAACTCATGCATGAAACAATTGGTTTTATCTCATGCAATAGGTGCTTTTGCCATGCTTAAGAGAAGGAGGGTGCATATCTCATGCATGCAAGCATTTCTCTCTCCTCCAGATGTGTGAACTCAATTAACTGGTGGTTGCTTTACAGTTGACTCAGACTAGGTGGTAGATAAATTTTGGTTTCTGTCAGTGAGTGTCTATATCATTTTAGATCACTACTAAGGCAATTTCTCTTGGTCATGCATATATCTATGGCACATTGACCTATTATTAGGGTTTCTTCATGTATTTATTACACACTCATGTAATACAATTTTTATATTCATTCTCAATTCTTTCTCTCATTATTTCTTTTTTCTCTCTGGTTCTTTTTTCAAGCTTTGTATGAATTTATCTAGCTAGGTTCTCTATGAATTTCACGTGGTATCACAACGTCGTTTCTAGGAAAAGGAGAATAAGAACTTATTTTTAGGTACATAATATTGCAGCAGTTAAAAGGAATGGAATTTTTATCGTCAACACTTCTTACAACACACAATTATTTTGAGTGGAAGCCAAAGATTATATTTCTTCTCAGATGTAGAGGCTTATATAAAATAACCATGGCAATAGAATTAGAGCCTGATTCCACCGATGAGAAAAACGATTTTCTCAACATACAAGATATGGCTCTCAAACTTATCTGCATGTTTGTTTCTCCTGAACTACAATATCACGTAGAAGACTCATTACTATCAACTCCATATGGACTATGGACAAAATTGGAGGACCTATTAGGGATAAAGGAAGATTGTGAAGAATGCATGTAGGATATTGACAAGACAAATCTAGTAGAAATCCACTAGAAGAACAAGCCTCTCAGTTTCAAGAGACTTCTACATGCGTCATGCATGCATCTCATGAGCCACATGCAAACACTACTACACAGGTATTTGCACATCCTTTTGTTACATTCATTCATGATGATGTCTACTCTATTTCAGATCTGATTTTCGAATCAGATTCAGAAGATATTGACCATGTGTATCAAAGACCCAAATGGGTACAATCCATCCATCGATAGTCGATTATCTTACGGATGATCTTTCCAATCATAGAGGGACAAGATTCCAATTTCATGGAAATCCACATGTGCTCACATCCACAGAAACATCAATGCACATGCATTGCTACATATTTCTTTCATTTAACCCTCATGCCTCTCCAGAGGCTGAAGGGAATCTGTATTGGAAAATTCGCGTGAATGAAGGGGATTGGGATATTATTCTTTCCAATAAGATAATGTGGATAAATCCAATTCATTAGATCTATACATACATCTACATCTTCAAAAAAACCTTCGTCGAGCATATAATTGCACATTTTCAATGTAATATCCCTAGGATGAACCCCAAATTGTAAATTTACATATTCTTTATAGGTTGGTGAGTTGAGATGTTTTGGGCCAGAGTGCCTTTGTATATATGTATATATTTTAAGGCCAGAGTTCCTTGTGATTAGGCTAATGAGATTAAAAAAATTTGTTGTGTAATGACACTTTCTCTTATTAATAAAATACATCATTGTTGCAGACCAAGTCTAACGAAAGAGTATGGGGGACTACGACTCCACAAGAGGGAAAGGGGATAAGTCATGTGGGCTTAAGCCAATGAATAAAATAATATTATTCCTAAGTAATAAGATTTACATTATAATTTTTTCATAGGTTCCTATGGAAGTGGAACAAAATACCAAGTGGAGTCAAAGGCATTTCCTAGAGTGACAAGTGTCAAGATAGGAACATGGCATATAATGTGGGGAACTTAGTGTAATTTTCATCATTCATAATTCTTCCAATTTTTTCACTCATCCTTGCATCCATCATCTGTACCTTTGTTGAAGTGTGATTGAAAGATAGTTACCCTATAAATCCTTTATGGATTGGGTTGAAGAAACATGTCACTAGGGCTTGTTGATAAAAAAATGGTCACCTCTATTTTCTCGCTCCTGGAATAATAAAAAATTTACATCATAAGAATCAAATTTCTGAACTATTATAAATTCATTGCATATCCCCCTGTCTCATCTTTTTCCTACATTTCATGTATTCAAAATCTGAGTTTGTATGCTCAAGATATCCAGGTTTTTGTCTAACCGACAAAAAGTGCTTCCTCAATATGCAACAAAGCTATTTTTTATTGGAACAAAGAATTCTCGGAACCATGTCCAATTTTTTAGAACCACGTTCATCTCTTGGAACCATTTTGGAACCATTCATCTCTTAGATCATCTCTTGGAACACATCATTCCACCCTTATATTTTTCTTGAATTTCACTTCCCCATACTTCCTCTTCCACATATCCTCTCCTATCCATACTTAGTTTCTTTGTTGAATTTATTACACACTCCTTCCTTATATCATACTCAACACTTATATTTTTCCTCATCTTCCTACACCTCCTTATCTCTCTACTCTCCTCTCTCGTTAATTCCCCACTCCACACTTAGTTTATTCTTTATACTCCATCAGACAGACGGACCCCCACTCCTCCTCATCTTCCCACCCCTCCTTATCTCTCCACTCTCCTATCCCCTTACTTCCCAACTCCACACTTAGTTTATTCTCTATACTCCGTCAGACGGATGGAACCCCACTCCTCCTCACTTCCTTATCCCTCCACACCCCGTCACCCCCATTTGTCCACTTTTCTATACTTAGATAATTTATTAATTTTCCACTCACTTCCATATTCCCTCACCTCCTCACTGCAGTCCACGACTCTCCTTTTCTCTATGATCTCCTTTTTTTTGTGACCCCCCCTCTTCTCCTTATGTCTTCCTCTTTCTCTCCTTTCTTACCTTTCTTATCATCCTCTCCTCCCACACTTAACTTATTTCCAAAGGTTTTATTACCAGCCTATCATATCATGACATATGGAAGTTATATCAACCAATGAGACTACACCATGTGGCAGACCTAATATCCAATCACTCGAGGACACATGGAAACCAATTAGAGTATTACATGTGGGAACCAATGGGGTGGTGACATGTGGCATCTCATGGTAACCTATCACACAATGACATGTGGAAATGATGTGGACTACTGACTCATGTTGATTCATTGTTGACTGAGTGTTCATTGGATGATGACTAGGCACCTATTGGAGGATGACTGGACAACCAAAATATTTAATTACATCATTAATTTCCTAAGGATAGAATGTCCTAGTCTTCATAATCTCTTATGCTTCACATGTAAATCATAATACACTTTTTAATATATACCACAAGTTCTCATTACCAAAAATGAATGTGGGATATATATTTCCAAATAAAAAGTCTATTTTTAAAAAAATAAGGATGAATTAAGATCAAGGGCTGGGATTGATCCATGAAAACTAATCAACGACTGTGGAGTCTTAATGTTTTGGAGGCCATATCTTGAGATACGAGTGAGGGATTTGGACAATTTATACCTCGCTAGAAAATTCATTTGACGAGAAAGATGACAGAACATGTTTAAAGTTCTGAAATGTTCCATATTTTTCTCATAAATTGAAAGAACATTAGTTGTATTTTTATTCTTTGCTGATAAATCTACTTGGTACCTCGACTGCACGAGCTCATATATTGAGATCCCAAAATAAAAATATCACCTAGGAGGACTCGTTGGAAAGTTGATTTCATATCTAAATTGGTTTTCGTAGTTGATAAATTGAATATCACACCCATAAAATTAAAATGCAGTCATATATTTTAAAAGGTAGCAAATTAAAAATTTTCAAAATAAAAAGTTTGTTTAAAAACGTTTATTAAATATGAAAAGGCCCACTTCAAGATGCATATGTCAATGATGAAAATTCATTAATGATAATTTATTGAGGCATTAATTAAAGTGATTATTTCAAGAAAGAAAAATACCTAACTACTAAAGAAGTTAGAAGACATGGTTTTAAAAGCCAAGAGAGGGCTTCATCAAACAGTTAGATAAGGTTCCATTATCATAGTAGAAGATCAGAATAGAATGGTCCAACTATCAGATTGCAACCAAGCTTCTAATAAACAAAAAAATAATCCATCTTCTCCATTCTTCATCTTCTACACTAATTTCTCATGGCTTTTTGTTTGTATTTCTAAAATTAATAGAAGGTTGAATTCTTGAGTGTTCTTCTTGTAATATTCCAATATTTTTCTTATATGATAATGGAGTATTTACAACCATATTTTTGACTTTCATATGTGAGCCAAGATTGTCGATTAGATTGATGAGAATTTAGTTTTTGTTTGAAAAGTTTTGTTTTTGAGTCACTGGTCAATTGGTTTGCATAGATTTTGTATATTGTTGAATATATTTTATGAATAAAAATCCACAGAGAAATACTTTAGGGTTTTACTTTAATGTTTTCTTGGATCTTGGGATCTCCAAGGATGAGATTTTTGAAGTGTTCCCATCAAATTCTTTCAAGTTATGAATGCATAACTCATTTAAAGTTCTTTGAAATGATCAAAATTATTCCTCCTATTTATTGTGAGAAGATATGGATGCATCCACTATTTATATATGATTTAGAGGGTTGTATATATGATGCTAAGCACAAAGGTATTCTCATATTGAAACATTAATTCAATATTTCTATTATTGAGAAGCAATTTGTTGCACATAAAGATCAAATCATGTTATTAAGAACCATTTCAATATTAGAATAAGCAACAATATTTTAGGGTTTGTTGTTTAGAATTTCTCCTAATTCAATACATTCAAGATATATCTTTCATCCAAAGAAGAGTACCACCTCTATAAAAATGTAGGGGGAATCATGTCCTCGTGAGGTTGTTGTTTCGATCTTAACTAATTCAATCATCAAAAATTTTGGAGACTCCACTGGGGAATGATTTATTTTCAAGAAATATGATACTTTTATAATCATATAATATTGGAACATTAGATGCATTTTGGTTGAAATTTTGAAAAAAGATCAAGATATTTATTCAAGAGTAATTGGGTTTTTGAAAACCTTGTTCAAAAATCATTAAATGGTCTTAAAGACATATTCTTGAAGTTGAAGTCACAAATAATTTGTGACCATTTCCATAGAACCAAATAATTATTCAAGATTTGGCAGGGTGATCTCCCTGGTGACTCCATCATTGATACTCAATAAAGATGCTTTGGTGACTTCACTGAAAATATTCCAAAATTTCAAGAAGATCAATATGAAGACTTCGAAGAATTTATTTTATGCTATAAAGATATTTTTCTTTCTCCACCAGGCCCAACAAGAGTTTCTCAAGATATGATAAAGATAAAAGGTATTTAAAGAAAGAAACGGTTGCATATAATTCCACTCAATTTGCAAGGAGAAGTTCATCCCTTTCCATATATTTCCATGGACAAGTTTCCCATATTCTTTGGGAATACTTCAGAGGATGCAGAGAAACATTTGATTAATTTTGACAGTGCTTGTGAAATTTCAATGTGGTTGAAAATGATGTTGCATGCTGTCTTTTCATCTTAACTTTAAAAGAAGATGCTAGTGAATGGTTTTATTCATTGTTTCCCGTAACCATCACTAGTTGGGATGCATTATAAAATGTATTCGTGGAGAAATATGTTCAAAGAAAATATCCATATTCCATTTTTTTGATGTTGGTTGAAATCTATATGAATGAGGAAGAGATAGTCAAATATTTCACTTTCAGATTCATGAAAGTTCTTTATCAAATTCCTCAAGAAATGTTTCCAAATGGTTTCATCACTTTTAGTTGTTATGAAAATGCTTTACCCATGAATTTAATATTTCTATTGAAGCAAGAGGGAAAGTGCAATTGGAAAGAATTAATGCAATGAGATCAAGTCATTGAAAGAGATGTTCTTGAAACTGGTGTTGATATATTAAACTTCCCAATATCTTTTCAAGACAATAGAGTAATGTATTTAGAAGAAACGTTTGATGAAATACATGATTTTTTTTTTCCGATCTTTTTCTTGAAACTGAAAATGAGATCACTAAAGTTTCAATTTAAGAACATTATCCATTGGAAGGGAATTTCAACCTCTCATGTGCTCAATTTGAGAACAATGATCATAATGAGTTCAAATATGAACACGAGGATTTCATTCATTGTAATCATGATGAAAATGTCGCAACAAATTATCAAATGACACAACCAGTTTACATCAAACCAGAAGAACCATGTCTAAATTGGATGAACATAAATATTGTTAAGAGTCATCATTTTATGTCATACTTTTATGATGTTGATTGCTCATCTGAATTTTTTTTTTAATGAAGAAGATATCCTCTAAACATCAAAAGAAGGGCATTTGCAATAAGATGATTCATGGGCGATATGTTTTATTTATGAAGATTGTGAATTTATTGATGAAAAAAACAATATAGCCTTATATTTCCCAACAAATGTTCAACAACAATTCATTGTTGCAAATTTACCATGGAAACATGATCATTGCACAAAGGAGGAATTATTTCAAGACATTGTTGACAAATACAAAATATTGCATGTAGTCGATGATAAGGAGAAAGATGAAAGTATTCTTGAATTAGAAACTCCTCATCCAATTAAAGACAACAACATTATTGAGAAACCAAGAATTAATTATATTGAAACATGGTTCCAAAGCATTGTTGGCTAAGCAATACCATCAGATTTTGAGTACATCCAGTTCAGTTGTTCCTTAGAAAACTTTGGACACGCCCTTGGTTATTTGGTACCGGCCTCGATATGTTTCACATTTGTAGAGTTCATTTCATAGATCATATGGATGCTTGAATGGCTCCAATGGAAGTCTACCTACACCTAAAAGTGTCCCTTTCTTTCAAGTAAGATAGGGTAGGTATATTTTCTTTATACATAGTTTAATTTTTCAGTCAATTTTTTGCATAATAAGCAATTGACAAGTGAAGACAATATTTGAAGATAACTCCATGGAGAAAGAATTGCAATAATCCATCTCGAAGATGACTTTGTAGCCCAATGGAGAAGGCAACCTGGATGATTTTCAGGATGTAAATTTATTTTAAAGTGTAGAAACCTTGGTGAATCGTACTAATCCTTCATATGCCAACTATAAAATGTTTAGCGATATGTTTTTAAAAATATTCAAATTTCTAAGGAGATTATATAATTTGTAGAAAATTTTGGAAATTTTTAAGGTAAAATAATTTTATCCTATAGAATTTTGGAAAATCATTTTTAGAATAGTGATTTTTTTGGGGGGGGAAACCATGGAAAATGATCCCATGAGAGAAATTTGTTCCCTAAAATCATCCATGGAAGGAAACTGGTCTTCAAATTCTGGTGTTCTCAAAAACCCATAGGGGGTTAGTATCCTGCAGCTGGAGATAGTTCTTGATAAAAAAAATTGGTCACCTCTATTTTCCCACTCTTGGAATAAAAAAAAATTAACATCATAAGAAGGAAAATTTTGAACTATTATAAGTTCATTGCATATCAATCAGTCTTAGTTTTTTCATGCATTTCATGGATTCAAAATATAAGTTTAGTCATGCATTTCACGGACTCAAAATCAAATAAAGATTGAATAGGAAGACAAATATAAGACTAATTTTGCAATAGATTGGGGAAGCTACCAGTACACAGTAATTCCTTTTGGGATGAAGAATGCACTTGCAGTTTTTTCAAGCTAGTTGTCAGAAATTTTAAGGAATTTATTCATAAGTTCCTTGAAGTGTAATCAAATGATTGGACTATGTTTATTCTATTGAAATATCACATAGAAGTACTCATGTTAATGTTGGATAGGTGTAGAAAATGTCATATTTCACTCAATTTGAAGAAATGTGTTTTTTGTGTGCCTTTTGGAATTTTGTTGGGCCATGTGGTATGTAAGCAATGCTTATTAGTGGATATTTCCAAGATTGCAGTGATTTTGGACTTGCAACCACCCACATCATTCATATAGATGAGAGAAAACCTATGTCATACAAGATACTATATGAATTTAATTAAGGGTTATGCACATATTACAACACCTATGGAGAAGTTCTTGAAAAAAGAAGCTAAGTTCCAGTGGAATGAGGATTGTCAGAAAATTTTGAATACATTGAAGAAGAAATTAGTGACTCGACCAATTTTGATCTTCCCAGATTGGAAGAAGGAGTTCAATGTTCATGTGGATGCGTCATCCATAGTTTTAGGTGTAATAATATTTGAGCTAGGGGAAAAAGACATAGACCACCCAATTGCATTTGCAAGCAGGACATTGTCAAGAACAAAATCGAATTACACTGCCATAGAATGAGAATGATTGGTAATGGTATATGCATTGCAAAATTTTAGACATTATTTATTGGGGTGTCACTTTAATATGTATACAAACCATTATTCACTAAGATACTTAGTGAACAAGCCAATGTTGGGGGGAAGAATATGCAGATGTTTGTTGTTGTTCGAGGAATATAATTTTGAATTTGTTGTGAAACTAGGGAAGTTGAATGCAGGACCAGATCACTTATTGCGCATACTATCAGGAGAAGATGTAGGAAATATAGATGACAACTTATCATATGCGTATTTATTTGCAGTTAAAATGGTGGATGATTACGTCGTGGACATTGTGTAGTTTTTAAGTACAAGAATGTCCCTGTCAGACATTAAAGTTGCATAGAATAAATAATTAATGGTTAAAGTAATAGACTACCAGGTAATTGCAGGGAACTTATACAAGTTAAGTGCAGATGGAATATTGATATGATGTGTGTTAGAGCATGAAATACCAATGATACTCTCAGAAGCACAAGAAGGAATTGTAGGAGGACACTACATAGGTAGAGAAACAACGCAAAATATTTTGTGTGCAGGGATCTGGTGGCCCACGCTTCATAAGGATGATAAAGAATATTGTCAGGCATGTGATGTTTGTCAAAGGGTGGGAAATCCATATAGAAGGGATGGGATGCATTTCTACCCAAAAGTTACGTTGCAGGCATTTTATAAATGGGAAATAGACTTTGTTGGACTGATCAACCCAACAGTGAGAAGATTAGGAGCTAGGTATATAATCACTATGATAGACTATTTGACCAAATGGGAAGAAGAAACATCATTCATAAACTGCACCACATAGATCGTTGCATGGTTTCTATTTGAGAATGTACTCACACCATTTATATGCCCATGCATTCTACTCAGTTATCAAGGGACACACTTATTGAATAAGATGATTGTAACATTGACTGAGGAATTTCAAATTCATCATAAGAAGAGTATGTTGTATCACCCTTAGGCCAATGGAACAATAGAAGCCTTCAATAAAATTTTAGGGACTCCGCTAACAAAGATATGCAATGTATGGAGAGATGATTGGGACTTAAGGGTTCTTGCAGTATTATGGGCATATAGGACTACAAGACAAAATTTGAGAGGATAGTCACCTTTTAGGTTGGTCTATGGGAAAGAAGCAGTAATTCCGATGGAGTTTATTGTGCCTAGCTTGTGCATTGCAGCAATTACTTATCTTTCAAAATCTGGAGTAGTAGAGAATATATTTTCACCATTGCTACAACTTGAGGAATATCTATTTGTTGCAGGGTTCCATCAACAATTTCAAAAGGAAAGAGAAAAGGCATGGCATGATATACATATTAAACAAAAAAAATTTCAAGTGGGGGACTTAGTATTACTATATGACAACAATTTTATGCAACATCCAATAAATT
>JASDQU010203071.1:2114-19033 GCA_032191745.1 Picea mariana | reverse complement strand
CAGTCCGATCATCAAGATTATCAAGTCCATAACCGACGAGCCATCGAAGACCTCTGGGTAGTGTAGTCGTACACTCATATTACACTCCTACTCAAGTTTTAGAAGACTTTGAAGTTGTTGCTCGAGCTCTGAAGTACAACCATCAGGCCGAATCAGCTTTTGGGAGATGGATACTCTATATGTATATCTTTCTGATTTCGAGATGTAGCTCCGCTATGTATTGATTCGCGGCTACTCTCTATAGTTATTTGACATGGATCTACAGTGTATTTGATTGGTAGCCATGGTTTTATTTTATCCCGAGCATGGGTATGCCCGCCTCGGTGAGACATTTGACATTTTGTAGACGACACTTGATTCTTGATCCTTGGGTTCACTCGTTCATCACATCAGTACATATTGGTAAAAGATTGGTAATTTATTTCGGCCATCAGATGATCTTCTGACCTCACACATTAGGGGGCATCTATTATAACCCTAAATTGCACCACACATGCTTACCTGGCATCAGGCCAACTCATATCCCTTCCTTGGAAAAATTATGCTGAACAAACTCTTGAAAATCCTCTTGGGTTAAGGTACACATGCCCTAACCCACTACTGCACGCGTGTGAACGCTAGCAGGCCTACTACAACCCATGTTTACCTAACAAAACACAAAAATAGGAAAGTTGCCGACGGGACAAAATGCTATGGGTCAGTTAACTGAAACTCCTGGCCATGCATGGCCAAGGGTTCGTCCAAAACCCTAGCTCCTTCTAGCCTATAAAATAAGGGGTAGGGGTACCATTTGAAGGAGGAAAAATTATAGCGAAGAAACTCTGCCCATTTTCCGAATCCATTGTCCCAACCCTTTAGCATTTCCTCAAGCCAAAAGAGAATTAAAGCAAAGCAGTTGGAGGAAAAAGAAGAGGAGGAGCCCAGGATCAGGATCAAGGAGTGGTGGCCGGTCTCGACTACTATTTCTAAGTTGATTCATTTTGAAGATAATAAAAGAATACTTTTCCCATCCCAATGCATGAGTTATATGTGGTTTGTGTGATTTATGCTTAATTTCTAACCCTCAAGTAGAAAAGTAGCATGCATGCATAGTTGTTTGTTTTGATTGCAGGATTACTTTGGAAGGAGTAGCACAAGCAAGCGGTCAAAAGCACAACGAAGGATCTACACCAAACATCAGTAAAAAGGTTAGTAGTTCCTTTCCATGCATGTATCGTGAAAGAGGGGTTTAAGTTTTGGGTGGTAGGTTAAAAGGTCATTTCTTTAAGGTCAAAATATACATGCAAGCCTAACCCTAGTTTGCTAGTCCGTAGGGTATTATTTCCCAACAACATGGTTGTGGAGCCTGATTATCTTCCTGCTTCAGAGGTCCTTTCTTTCAGCTGTGTTTATACCCCATGAAGACTTTACACCCCAGAAGTATGTACACTCTTCCACGCGGGGGAGTGAAGAGGGGGGGTACCCCCTCTGCGGGGTCTGGGGGCAGAGTCCCCTGATGGGGGTTCGGGGGAGAAGCCTTTGAAGGAAAAATTGCCTTGTAAATGTATATTGTAATTTCATTGTAAATCTGGACTGTTCATTATAAGGTCGCAGATCTAATGGTAGAAATTATGTTAGGATTTTTTTCCCTAGAAGGAAACCCTCTATTACGAGGGAAATGTATTGCAGCTATGCATTATGGTGAGTATTGTATTCTGAGAGAGGAGACTGTGAGAGAAAGAAGAGGAAGTTACAACGGGTTTTGTTGTAGGTTGTATCCCTTTATTTGTTGGATAATAATAAATGAAGGACCTGGAAATTTCTTTGGTGGATGTAGCCCACACTGGGTGAACCACGTAAATATGTGTCTCTATTGTATTGTGTATCTTCTGTGTTTTGTTTCCGCATTTGTTTTAATTTATTGCTCCACGGTCCTGTTTTTCTAACACAAATCAAAAGTCCACAAGTCCGTGTGATCAATGGTTGGAAGAACCACTCGGATCCATCATTATTTGCCTTCAAAATCCTGAGTCTAGTCTGCACTATGATTGTAGAGACTTATGTTGTTAATTTATGATGGCCTGTAGTCACAATTTCATGTGTAGGGTTCCATCCGACACTGGACCAATGAGATTTACAAAGGCATGTGTTAAAGTTTGAAAAGAGTTGGGGCTGGTGTTAGTCAACCCATCAGTTTGGTCCATGATCCCATACACATTAAGGTTTGGTTCCTGTGATGATGTGAAGAGGAGCGATTCATGTAACGAATTATCGATAGTGAGATCGAGGGGGCATGTAACGAAGACGAAAATCCATTTCCTTCAGAGTGTATTGGTGGAGATGTCAATTTTTATTGCTGCCATAGACCTGTTGAGTCCATGCATGGTCCTATAACCCACAAGTCCAAGGATCGAACCTATTGTGTTCATTGATCTTCAAGACCTAGAATTAGTCTTTATCAAGCTACCTCATCCGAAGTTTGCGAACAAACCACTAATCCAACAACCCAAATCAACCCAACTACTTTTCTTGAAGATGCACACAACAAAGATGTCATGATGGAAACATGCCAACCAACTACTTGTTGCGGAGATCCTCTAGGTCACCTCAAGTCATTCACCCAAGTGCTTCAACTTGCTGCAACCCAAAACTACTCCCCTTCACAATCACTTCTGCGATCACCCTTTGCACTCACCTGTGCGATTACCCTTTGCACTAGCTTCTGCGTTCATCCTCTGCACTCGCTTCTACAATCACTTATGCAGTTAGATATGTGATAAGTCATGCGACAAATCTTGCACTCATTTTCCTTTCCCAAGTGCTCAGTTCACCCAATGAACTTTGCCCTTGNACATGTTGTGCACTCATTTTCCTTTCCCAAGTGCTCAGTTCACCCAATGAACTTTGCCCTTGGTCAGTCCAAGGTGTGCACAACATGTTCGACACTGATTTCCATCACACATAAAACCAATCAAGTCTATGCCCAGACTGCCTTTGCAATCAAGTTTGCGAAAAGTTCTACGATGCGTTCTATGATCAGCAACCTTGCCCAAGTGATTCATTTCACCACAAAATATTCTCTTGGCATATACAAGGTGTGTGCCTGGATCAACCTTCCATCGCATTGTCATCCAAACATCTATCGTAAGTCTGATGAAAAGTCTATGTAATGAACAAGTTCACTTCACCGAATTGTTCACCAAATATGTGAACTTTCCCACTGAATTTTCTTCACAACAAATTGCCTACAAAGTTTTCTCTTATACCATCTATTGTTGAGATAGTGGTGAAGAGCTCCCCAATCCTTCTCCAAAATCTATAACGGACAAGCTCTTATACCATCTATCACCGAGATAGTGGTGAAGAGTTCACTAACTCTTCTTTAAATTTTGCAATGAATCGACTCTGATACCATCTGTCATGTCCCCACCGCGTGCCTAGAAGAATCTTGCGATTGTGCATCTCTTAAGGGAGTGCGACACCATGACGTTTCTCACTTGGTTGCTTGGAAACACCAATGATATTTCGTTCGGACTATGCCTCTTCACCTAGAGAATACCCATACTCCATTCTACACTACCGATGAGTCACACTCCTACTCTAGTGCAACTCTTGTATACTTAGAAAATTGTTAAAATCTTAACACTTAGTCATACATAAACATACATCCATTAAATGAAGAGAACACTTGCGAAACAAACAAGAGACACACAAATATAGTGCAGGTGACACAAACTGTGCATAACACCCGGTTAAGTCTTATTTTTACAAAATTATTACAATATGAGCACTACCGACTCAATTTACAACTTGGCAGAGTCACACAACTCGACTCACCTCACCAAGACACCCATACACAAATTCGTCATAACAAAGTTACCGAGTTAACGAGAATTGTGATCTCAAAACGATAACTTTAGCCCCAAAACCCATATTTGTGCATAAAAAACATGAAAATCAACCCCCAAATCAAAAGGTGGTGCTACCGATAGCACCATTTTTTCAAACGGGGTCAAAATTACAACATTTTTCAAACATGGCCTTAAAAACTCAGACAATAGCTCAGAAAAAACTTAAAATCAACACTTAAATAAAAAAAATGATGTTACATAAAGTAGTTTTATTTTTAAACATTAAAATTATAGATAATTTGAAATCGTATTTTTAGTAGTTGGTACCATTAAAACCAAAACCTCAAAATCAACCATCAAATTGAAAAGTATTGCTACCGGTAGCAACGTACCCATTCTAAAATTGGGGTATTAAAATGACACATTTTTATAAAGTGGTAAAAGAAATCATCTTTATTGTAAACAAAATCATAAAATGAACCCTTAAATGCTTACTTTTTAAATCTTAGTTTATCACTCCAAGCACAAGATAATACATAATGCCATGAAAATATCGCACTATACTTAAAAAATTCAACATCATTTTTTAATTAAAAAAAAGTAAATACAAATCACATTGAATGAAACATAAATTATTTCTTAAAAGTATTGTTATATTGTCCATATTCAAAACATATGAGCTAATAAATTTTATTATATTCTCCATAATCAAAACATATAATTCATAAAACATAAAAATGATTCATAACTTCATGTAAGATCATATGTAAGTTCAATGCTTATTTCTAGTTACCATACATACATCATATGGATAAAAAATACATAAACTATTTCTTACACTTATTTAGATTGACTCATGGATTTTGAAATACCATCAGAGTCTACATTGTCTTCAAATGAATGATTGGATGAAGATGTAGATGATCCATACTCTTCTCTATTGCCGATGAATGCACCATCTGAGTCTACATGCATGCCCAACATTTCAGATGTCAAAATACTTTTAGATCTACAACTAGGTTCAATAGACTCCCATCTTGCATTTATTTCTTGTGGCAACAACGTCTTGATAATATTTGTTGTCTTGGAGCAAAGAGTTCCTCTCTTTCTCAAATTGAAGTCATAAACAAGTATGTCAACATCCTCTAATTTTAATAGGTCAGTGCGACAACGAATTGTATTTTGACCCTTTCTTTTTCTCTTTCTATTGACATGTTTCTCAACCACCATCTTTGGCTTATACACACCATTGAATAGGTGTTTACATGTTGCATACCAATGCACTTCAATTGCAATAACATCTCCATTTTATTTCTCAATATTTATAACCTTTACAATCCAAAATGGATAATCATGTGGATCTTTAGTCGCTAAGACTGCAATCATGCTACCCTCCCTAATATCTTGTACTGAACCCCTGTAAAGGTATTCCATGGCTTCACATTGTGCATGCAACCTTTGCGAACCAATATACATTTCTTTTTCCTCTGCTTGTGTAAACTCAATAGCACCTTGAGATTCTTGTTTTTTAACAATGTTTCTTTCTTCAGATTCATTTGGCATATTTTGTGGCCAATGAAACAAAGTCTTCAAAAATGTATCTTCATTTGTTGAGATTGAAATTATGTCACTTTGAATATTGAAAAAAGACTCCCACCAAACAGAATCAACATCATCAAAGTAATCATATGTATCTTTAATGAACTTTTTTATTTCGTCTAGGCATTCACAATAATAGTCTACATCCCTATTACACCTCCGTGAATTATGGATTTCAACAACTGATTGTAAAAACAACAACTTTGATGAAAATATTAGATGATATGGAATGAACTTTAAAAATGCTAAACCCGATGAAGGCCCCCATTCTACAATAGTTGAATACTGCTTTCCCCATATAAGTGTTTTCCCATCAAATTTTTTGAAACAAAATTGATGTTGGAAACTAATGTCATTAAGATGCTCAATACATTTTTATTCACGATGCGATCCCTGAATAAATATTTGTATGTCAACAATTTCTTATAATATATGAAACACAAGCTTTGGAATGTATGCTTTCTTAATACATTCAATCAATGATGGTAGGCTTCCAACATTTTCCCTCTTCAATGTTACTGAAAAATGACTGAACATTTTATCAATATGATCATGAGTGTGTCCAACAAGAAGGAAACCAACTTTCACCATTTTAAATATTTCTAGTTCAACAAGCATGCTGACATATCCAAACACAATTTGATTTTTATTTTCACGACTAGTGTTGTCCAACTTGATCCGAATTTATGCAGGAACGCAACAAAATACACAAATAACCATAAATACAAAGATGCAACGGAAATAACACTTCATTTCATTAATATCAAAGAACTGAAATTTGTTTATAGACATAATGGAAATAAACTAGCTAGGGCGCTGGTAGCTTATCTCTGAGAAGAGATGTGACGACTACAGGCCTATGAAATCTATGTTCCAATAATGCTCGAAGGCCTATATATTATTGAGAAATAATGGAAAACCCCAAACATCCAAAAACCTAACCCTAAGAGATGAAACGCTAGAATATGGGCCCCATCGAGGTAAATTGATACATCAATTTCCCGGGGTCATAACTTTGGCATACTATCTCCGTTTGACACAGATGATACATCGTTAGAAATATCTATCCGAGGACAACAATTGTTGACAACGAATATCAAGTTTGGAACAAACTCATATTTGTCGGAGGTTTGAAGCCCAAAAAATGTCGTTTAGGGCCTCAAAACGACTCCAGAAGTCCAGGACCTGAAAAACTGCCAAAAATAGTAAATTGTGCTACAATTAAGGAAACTGAAAGAAACAATGGTGGGGGTCCAAGTGGACTAGGCGGGTGGCCACCAATATCCACTTGGATCACAACTGTAGATAGATAACTCGAGGAATATTTCCAGACTAGTGAGTGAGAACATGATGAATTATGGTGATGGTCATATTTGCATCATTATGAATATTTGGAGCCGTGAAGTAAACCCTTGGACACATTTTTCCATTGAAAACCATACAACTAACCAAGTGAAACTGAATGAAATTATCTTCCTATAATTTTTTTGGTGTACGAACAAAATGTGGTAGAAGCGTTTTCTTCTGGTCCATGCCATCAATTATCATACCTAAATATTTGTTTGGAGCATCATAACACTTCTTCCGATGTTTGTACAAATTTTTCCTTTCACTTGATTGTTGATTCCAATGTTCTTGAAGTGCTTTGACTATGGAATCTGCACATGACATAAAATGAAAATATTGATCATATATTTTCATAGTTGATAACTATCCAATTAAAAAAACAAAATAGTAAATACATACCTCTTTCTGCCCCGTCAGATTCATCTCTTATTGATTTAAGAGTAGCACATATACTGCAAATCCCAATCCTTGACTTCTTAGGAATACAAACATTGTTGAATTGTTTCTTCCATATTCTTGTAAAACATGCATATGTAATAAAATTACCATTTCCTTCAACACCTTCAACATATCCTTTGTAAAAGTTATAGATTTCCCTCCCCGCGAAATTATTTGGAATATGTATTGTGTCTCTATCTGACATACACTGCATGTTTGGAAAATAAGTCACACATACATGACAATGTAGTGTTTGTTAATGGACCACTCTCTTGTCTATGATGTACCTTTGAATAAAATGAAGAATATTTTTCCAACCTTGTTTGGATTCTTGATAGACGAAGACTACCAATTGAGTGAATTTTTTGAAAGCCTTTCTGCAAAGTAAAATATTCCCAATGCGATAATCATATCCTGTCTTGGTGGATATCACACACCCCATCAAATATGAATTTTTCATGCTCTTATTCATTGAAAAAGATGTCTTCCTTTTATTCAAGGAATATATGTAGTCCATGCTTTCAAACAATTCTTTTGACAACATTCACTTGAAATCAATTCACTTATGGAAATTGATTTAGTGAAAAATTCTTTCCTAGACATTGCATAAACATAATGATTTGGATTGATATAAAAAGGTCTAGTCCTGGTCCTAGAAACAATGTTTCTTTGCAATGTCTCCACTATTTCATCATCCTCACTAGAAGGATTTTCCTCATCACCAGAAGGAATATCAAACAAAACATTACCATTAGACTGAACAAGAGAATGTCGATGATCTTGATTTCTTGCAACTGAATGATTGAGAACATGATCTTCATTCCTAGGTCCATCATCATCTTCATTGATAATCTCGTAGATGAGAGGAATATCAAACTCATTAGAAAAATGATTACCATCCTCACCAATGTCATTGGATCTTCCATGAAAATATTCACTTGAAGGAAAATTATCATCACCCTTAAGACTATCAATGCCATTAAGATCCTCACTTGGAGAAAATTTTCCATCATCGTCATCGGTACCTTGAAAATCCTCATTTGGAGGAAAATAATCATCAACATTGTGTTCACCATTGACATAGTCATCTTCACTGCTTTCAAACCCCCACTTGAGGGAAATTCTTCATCATCCTGCTTAGTGCCTTGAAAATCTTCATCAGTATCTTGGAAATCCTCACTTGGAGGAAAATCATCATCATCAACATTGTTGCCTTTAAATTTCCCACTCGGAAAAGAGTGTCCACCAATGGCATAATCATCTTCACTACTTTGAAAATCCCCACTTGAGGGAAATTCTTCATCATCCTCATTATTGCCTTGAAAATCTTCACTTGGAGGAAAATCTTCATCATCCTCATCGATACCTTGAAAATCCTCACTTGGAGAAAAATTATCATCACCAATATTGCTTCCTTTAAATTCCCCACTCGAGAAAGAGTGTCCACCATTTCCATAATCATCATCACTACTTTTAAAATCCCCACTTGGGGGGAATTCTTCATCATCCTCATTCGTGCCTTAGAAATCCTCACTTGGAGGAAAATCTTCATTAGTACCTTCAAAATCCTTGCTGGGAGGAAAATCATCATCACCAACATTGCCGCCTTTAAATTCCCCACTCTGAAAAGAGTGTCCCTCCAAAATATCCCCCTCAATTTTTTCCCTCCAAAATTTACCCCCAATTTTTTCCCTTCAAAATTAAAAACAACTTTTATTCTTTTATTTCGTTATTTACTTGTTAATTTCAATATTTTTCATGTTTGTTTATTTATCCCACATTCATTAAACATAACGACGATCCATATCATTTTAGGTCTATATGTAGACAATCTTCTTTATTTTTATTTATTCCACATTCAATATACTAACAATAATTTATATCATCTGTGTTGTATATACACAATATTGTTTTGTCTCTTTACATTGTGTGAAATCTTGGGCAACATTCGTTAAACAATTTGGAGCAAGCTATAAGGGAGAAACACCGAGAAGACATTCAAGGAGAATCTAGCATTTTAGAGGTTAGTTTTTTTTAAATTCTTTCCATTTACCAAAAGAACATTTATAAGATCATCTTTGAATCACATAAGATTTTTTCATGTGAAGATTATAAAAAACCCTAATTTTTTTTAGATGTTTTCTAATTTAAAAAAAAAAATACAACTTTTAAAAAAAATTGTGACCCTTTTAAAGAAATTTTAACAAAATTCTTAGGATTTTTCGAAAAAAAGAAGAAGAAAAAGGCAAATTTAGGTATAGTTTTTTTTAGAAAAATTCACTTTTTTTTTAATGTTTTTAATGAAAATTTTATATTTTTGGCCCATGGTGGCTACTAGGCGGAATTCCCCTCCCACGCAAGACCGTGATTTGGCCTATGGGGGTGCTTGGGACGATGCCTGTCATCGCCCCAGTCCGACTAGCCCTGCGACCAAGTCACGGTCCCGAGGGACTGTGACTTGTCCGCGGGGGGGCAATCCTACGACCAATCCCTAAGCGTGCCCATAGCTTGGCTGCAGGGGCTTCCCCCTGGAGGCCAAGTCACGGTCCAACCTGAAACGTGACTGGGCCATGGGGACACCGTGACTTGGTCGCTGGGAGGCAGCCCCCGTGACCAAGCCTTGAGCGCTTCCATGTCTTGGCCACGAGGATAGCTGGGGTGATGCCCGACATCGCCTTAGCCCCCGTAAGCCAAGGCTTGGTCCCGACATCTCCCTAGTAACTCCATGGGTCATTTTTTTTAATTTATTTTTTAACTTAGTTCTTATAGTCAATGTTTTTTTTTTTTAAATTTATTATAATGTAAAAGGCCTATTTTTTTTTTTCATATAGGAAAAATAGCAGGAAAGATTATCTTTGAATATATCTAGATCACAACCTGCAATAATGGCATCCAAAATTGCAATTTGGACCTCCATGAATGCTAGGAAACAAATTGATAGCATGACACCTGAGCTGTCAAAGGAAATGAATAATGTTAGAGAGTGGAGATCTATGGAAGGTGAAAACAAGCTGAAATATTCTTGGTTTGTTAAAGACAAGCAACACAACAATGGAGAACATCTGTATTTGTATTGTGCCGAGTTTGAAAATGTGCAAGGAAATTATCAGGCACTTGGCTTGTTATTGTTGGGTATGTGTTATATTCTTTGCACGACTAGAACTAGTGTACATTTTTTGGTCTGTTTTTCAGCACATGGTTTTCTATTTCCTGTTCAGGAATTAAGGTTGTTGACTAGTCCAGGTTATTGTATTAGGGTTTTGGATACTACATGATCTTATATGTATATTGTATTGTAAACAATGTATGATGAGATGAATAATAGAAGATGCTAGTTTTCCCGGTTTGGGTTTCCAGAGGAAAAATCTTTGTGTAATGTGTGTATTTTCCATTGTATGTTTTCTGTTCTTTTATTGAAAATTTGTTTGCAGTAAATAATTGTACAAGGTTAAAATATACATTTGGTATAAGATCAATTATTGTCTTCAAGGGGATGCCTTTTTGGTCATGGGTTTGGCTCGATATTGTGATAAGCCTTGTTATAGTGGAAGATTTGCGGTATTGATTCTTCAAGTGAAAAAAAATGTCAACCAGTTCAAAAATAAAGATTGAGAAATTTAATGGGCAAAGTTTTGAGCTATGGAAGCTCAAGATGGAAGATCTGTTGGTAAACATAGATCAATTGATCACGGTGGATCCATGTACTGCACCTACAGGAACATCAACAAATGACTGGAAAAATTTGGATCAGAAGGCGAAGAGAACAATCTGATTGTGTCTCTCAGATTCAATATTACTAAATGTGTCAGGGGAAGCTACAACCAAGGAGTTATGGAATAAGTTATGGAACTTGTATCATCCCTGGTAAATAAAATGTTCCTGCGGAAGAAGCTGTATAACTTGAGGATGAGAGATGGAGACTCTGTGACAGAGCATTTGAATGCTTTCAATACTATGGTAAGTTAGTTATTATCTATTAAGATTAAAATAGAAGATGAAGATAAGTGTATCAGGTTACTATTCTCTTTACCAGAATCGTGGGATAGTCTGGTTGTGGCCATAGGTAGTAATACAACTACCTTGAGTTTTAGTGATGTGGTCTCATCCTTGTTATCGGAGGAGATGAGACATAAGAACATTTAAGGACAGAGAAAATATGCATTATTTGCAAGAGGACGCTCCCAAGAAAGAAATAGATCTAAGTCCTCAAGTGGGAGATCTAAATCTCCCAGAAATTTTGTAAAGGTATGTTGGAGATGTGGAAAACAAGGGAACTACAAGAAGCAACGTAGATCCAAAAACATTGAGAGAGTGAAGGGATTTGAAGGTGATCCCTCTACAGAAGAAAAGACCTCCAAGGAAGAAAGAGGGGATGTGTACTTGGCTTCTTCAAGCACACATGCAGATCACGAGACATGGCTGGTTGACTCAAGTGAATCATTTGATATGATTCCCCACATGGAGTGGTTTTGTGAATATGAAAGGTATGATGGAGGTAATGATTTACTAGGTGATCACTCGACAACCAAAATCATAGGACGAGGAAGAATAAATTTGAGGGTCATAGATGGAAGGATTAGAACATTTCCTGGTGTTCTGCACATCTCAGGATTGGCTAGAAATTTGATTTCTGTAAGCAAAATGGACGATGCAGGGGTGAAAACAATATTGGAAAAAGAAACACGTAGGATGGTTCGAGGAACAATGGTGTTGCTGAAGGTAGTTCAGATTGAAACTCTGTATAAGTTGAAAGGAAGCACTATTAGTGATGGGTGTAATAGTTCCATTGTTCCTGATATTGGAGCCGAAGAAGAAAAAATTCCTATAGTCTTTGAAGAAAAGGTTATGCTGTGACATCAAAGACTGGGGCATATTGGAGAGAAGGGTCTTCTACTATTACACGATAAAGTTATGGTTGAAGGTATATCTAACTTCTCTCTGGATTTTGATTTCTATGAACATTGTGTCTATGGATAGCATAATCGAGTAAGATTCCCTTCTGGTGCAACGAGGGCAGAATAAATTCTACAACTAGTGCATAATGACGTGTTTAGACCTATGTTGGTTCCATCATTGGGAAAATATGTGTGCTATGTCTCATTTATAGATGAGTTATCAAGGAATACTTGGATATATTTCCTCAAGAAGAAATCTTAAGTCTTTAACATGTTTAAAGAGTTTAAGGCTCTTGTTGAGAATCAAACAGAGAAAATAATTAAGGTGTTGAGGACAAATAATGGTGAAGAGTTATGCGGGAATGAATTTGAATAATTATGTAAGAAGTGCGATATAGAAATGAAGAAGACTACTCCATATACACCTAAACATAATGGAGTTGCAGAAATGATGAACATGACACTGATGGAAAAAGAAAGGTGCATGCTTAGTGGTACTGGGTTAGGGAAATAATTATGGGCAAAGACAATGGGTAGTGCATGTTATCTAGTCAACAAATCACCCTCATCAGCACTAGACATCAAGACTCCACAAGAGGTAGGACTGGTAAGAAACCTTCTCTCACACATCTCAAGGTATTTGGCTATGAGGCCTATGTTCATGTTCTAAAGGAAAACATGACTAAGCTAGATAAGAAGGATGAAAAACGTATCTTTATTGGGTATAAAGATGGTCTCAAAGGTTATAAGCTTTGGAACCCAGAAACTAAGAAGGTTGTGTATAATCGAGATGTGGTATTTAGAGAAATGAAGGAGGTTGTCAAATAGGAAGTCCTACCAAGTAAGGAAGAACCATAGAAAATAGAGTTTGAGCTAAAGGATGATGAATAAGACTCTATAGAGGAACATGAATCATAAGAAGAAGATCCTCATACTCCAGTATTGAGGAGATTGGTGTGGGAAAAAAGGCTACCAGAAAGGTATACTCCACCCGATTTCCGTTCAAATTTTTCTTTTTATATTACTGATGATGATCCTAGAATTGTTAGGGAGGCAGTGGATTCAGAGGATGGAAAACTCTGGAAAAAGACCATGGTTGAAGAAATGACAACCTTGGAGAAGAATGAATCTTGGGATCTAGTGGAGTTGCCATATGGAAGAAATTCCATTGGGAGAAAATGGGTATTTAAAAGGAAGCTGAATGCATAAGGCAAAGTGGAGAAATATAAAGCTTGGTTAGTAGAAAAGGGTTATTCCGAGTTTGAGAGAATTGATTTTGGTTATATTTTTTCTCTTGTTGCTAAGTTAACCTCTATTAGATTTTTGTTATCTATTGATACTGTGTTTGATTTTGAATAAGAACAGATGGATGTGAAGACAACATTCCTACACGAGGATATGGAAGAAGAAATCTACATGAAGCAGCGAGAAGGATTTGGTGTGAAGGGAAAGAAGGAGTTGGTATGCAAGCTAAAAAAGTCCCTGTATGGTTTAAATAATCACCAAGGATGTGGCATGAAAAAATTGATACTTATATGTTGGGACTTGGATTCACAAGAAGAAAAGAGGATCACTGTGTACATTTTAAATTAATTGGTGATCATTTGATTTATTTGGTATTGTATGTCGATGGCATGATGATGATAGGAAGTAATAGAGAGATTATCTAGGATGTGAAAACCCAGTTGTCCTCTAAATTTGACATGAAGAATCTTTGTGCTGCAAATTTAATTTTGGACATGGAAATTAAAAGAGATCGGAAAAACAAGAAACTCTGGTTAAATCAGAGAAGATATGTCGAGACAATATTGTAGAGGTTCAATATGCATAAATTTTAGCCAGTCATGGTCCTTATTCCTGTAGGTGTAAAGTTATCTGTGGATCAGTGTCCCAAGACACATGAAGAGGAGGAGGACATGTCTCCTGTTCCATATGCGAGTGCAGTTGATAGTTTGATGTATGCAATGGTTTGTACTAGACCATACATTGTACATGTAGTGGGAGTTTTGAGCATGTATATGTCAAAACCAAGGAAGGAGCATTGAACAAAAATAAAGAGAGTTTTCAGGTATTTGCATGACACTACTAGTTATGAATTGTGCTACCAAGGAAGACCAAGTTTGGACAGAGTGTTGGACATACATGACTTTGTGGATGAAGACTGGGTTTTAGATTTGGATCGTAGAAGATATATGAACATGTATGTGTTTAACCTGTTTGGAGGAGCAATCAATTAGATGAGAAAAATACAATTTGTAGTGGCACTTTCAACTACAAATGATGAATACATGACAACTACTCATGCAAGCAAGGAAAAAATATGGTTACATGGACTCGTGTTCAGGAACTAGATTGGTATAGCAAGCAGTAAGGATAGATTGTGTCAGTCAGAGTGCAATTTTTCTGGCGAAGAACCCAACTTATCATTCAAAGACAAAGCATATTGATGTTCAATATCACTTTGTGAGAGACATGGTTGAAGAAAAGAAGGTGTTGCTGATGAAGGTGGACACTTTGAAGAATGTTCCAGATTCATTAAAAAAATATGTGAGCACTGATTTCTATTGGTGTAGAGGATCTATGGGCATTTCTTCCCTGGTTTGTTGACCATGTAACCTTGTTACCCCTTATATGAAAAAAAAACAAGTGGAAGAATTTTGGGTATGTGTTGTATTCTTTGCCATTGGTTTTCTATTTCCGGTTAAGGAACTAGGTTGCTGACTAATCCAGGTTATTGGATTAGGGTTTTGGATGCTACATGATCCTATATGTATATTGTATTGTAAACAATGTATGATGTCCTTGTCCCGACCGATGAATGGTAGAAACATCTCTTATATTAAATCATCCATATCCGGTTATTGACCGATAACTAGTGGAAATTTGGGTGGAAATTAGGATCAATTGAGTCACAAGAAGCGATTGTGAGGAATAGCCATTTTGTCACAATCATTTGGTTCATTATTTCGTTATCTTCAACCTTTTTCTCCTGAAGTCGAGAATCCAATTTATATTTGGAGGAATGATATATCGAGATATCAAGAAGGAATTAGCATTTCATAATGTCGATTCAATAATAGATGATGATGGTTTTCCCAGTTTGGGTTTCCAGGGGAAAAATCTCTGTGTAATGTGTGTATTTGCAATTGTATCTTTTCTGTTCTTTTATTGAAAATTTGTTTGTAGTAAATAATTGTACAAGGTTAAAATCTACTGTTACGAGATATATGTTTGGTGCTAGACACATATATTGTTCATGCACTCGTCAAATAAGGTAGGACTTATATCAAGATTAGATATTGTTTGAAATTGAGAAATTATAACAAGGATGAATGTTTTACAGAATGATGTGCATCCATAATTGATGACATTGAGAAAGACAATGTAAGTTTATTTTTATTTTTATTTTTGTATCCTTTATTATTCTTAGTATCATGTTAATTTTTTAATTTTATTTAACATGGAAATGTTATATTTTATTTTTACAGGATTTTACTGAACAACTTTCCCATATGTTAGTGGAGATTTACTCTACAAAGAATAATATCATGGATTCCATCAATGCTTTTTATATTGAAAAGACACAAGAAGGAAGGAAAAAGAAACAACAAGTAATGGAGGTTGAATCTACAAGAGTAGACATAGAAGAACATGAAAGAAGAAAGAAAATTCCTCATTCTAGAAATCCTAAAAATGTTACATTTGAAAATGAGGAAGCTCCAAATGAATATTTTGTTGGGATTAGTCCCAATGAGGTTATCACTCATTCTTGCAAAAAGAATAAACAAGATAAATGCAAAAGAGTGATGACAGATGATGAGTCCATTCCTATTGATTATGAATAAATCATTGATTTAGATGAAACCCATTTAAATAATAAGAGGAAGAAAGAAAATGTTATTGATGATGTTCAAGAAGCCATTGTTAGCTCTGAATATTATAATGGAAGTCCTAAATGTTGTAGGTTTAACAGAGAAATAATAACACCAGGTGATGATCTAGAAGATGGTATTATAAAAAAAACACAAAATGTCATTCGAAATATATTGAGGACGACGAACTTAGTGGATGATGGCCATACATTTCAATTGAATGTGAAACAACTCTATAAACCTACAGAAAGGTAAGAAAAATATCAAATTAGAAAACCAGATCACTTGCATATTCACAATTTGAAAGCATTGATTAGGTACAATCCATATGCATATGTGGTTGACTACCTAGTTCTTGTTGACCCAATGGAAGTTCCTAGGAGGGAAGAATTTGATAGATCAAAACTTTTTGACTACACATATTATGTGATTGGAGGAAATCATTCTGCAGAGGCTAGAAGAGAATTGATGCAAGAATATCCCAATAATCCTCTTTTTGAGACATTCAAATGCACAATTTATGCTGGTTTAACAGATTCAAAAGCAAATTTACTGGCATGAGGTCATAACATAGACAATGAGTACAAAATTTCCATGACTCTTATTCAAAGGGTGAGATTTCTCCATAATGAGTTTTCTAAAATATGTCGTGGAGAGAAATCAAATGTTGATGCCAAGTTTCAGAAGTAATGTTGTATGAGAATAGGATTCCCACTTGATGATGAAAATGCAAAAGAAAAATCTCAAAGGAAGTGATGTATTTAGAGAGGTGGATATCTATTTTCAATTGGGATTTAGAACTGGACATATATGAGATTTGATAGATGAGATCTTCACCCTATGGGAAAATATTAGTATAAAAAATTAGAGAGTTAATATGACTAAACCATTAATATGTGGCACAAGTAAGACATGTCCTGAAATAAAAAAATATTCCA
>JASDQU010203070.1:8071-18965 GCA_032191745.1 Picea mariana | reverse complement strand
AGGTGACAAAATCAAGAAGGAATATTTATGGAAAGTGGTTAACCCTAAAAATAAGGAAAATAGGTTAAGTGACCTAGAAATGGATTAATATTATTTAAATGATAAATTAAAGTGACAAATTCAAGGTGGATTATTTAAATAATCAAGAGAAGTGACAAAATCAAGAAATGATAAAATAAGGTGATAAAATCAAGAAGGAATATTTAAATGATAAATTATTGGAGAACTTTCTATTTATGGAAAGTGGTTAACCCTAAAATAAGGAAAAAAGGTTAAGTGACCTAGAAATGGGTTAAGTGACCTAAAAATGGGTTAAGTGACCTAGAGGATGAAAGTATAAATAAGATAGCAATGGTCTCTTGTATATCATCATTTTTGTGGATCAATGGAGAGCTTCTTGTGAGAATATCTTTTGGAGTATTGATGGAGAGCTTATTGAGCATTTTTGGTGTGGAACACTTGAGCATATTGAATATATATAGGTGACTGAGGAAACCAAGGATATATAAGCCGAAATTCTGAGGAAAGTGAAGAAAAGAAGGCCGAAATGAAAGGAAGGATAAATTCTTTTGATGGTGCTTTCTAAGGTATGTTATTTACAGGTCATCTCACCATTTTCACTATAACTTTTTTTCTATAATGATTCAGATCCTAAAATTTTTATGAAAGTGAGAAAACATATCCAAGTATTTATGGTTAAAAATTCAGCTTGTGGGTCGTTTTATTTTGGGAGTTACACTCCGCGGAAAATAGGGTTTGTGACTAGTCCTGAAACTAGTCAAAAACAAATGTTTCGGGTAAAAACGTCATAATTTTTTCATAACAGATCCAAATTCAGTGAGACCAATTGTGTTGGTTATATTATATTCTGTAGTATGCTTTGGAATAGTTTCAAAGATATTCAAAAAATATTCTGTGCGGGGAACACTCTACAAGGTCGCTCTCTAGAATAATCTAGAATTCAGCAAGGTATGCCATTTTTGCTATAACTCCTTTTATGAGAGGTTACAAGTAGTACCACTTGGAGGAATTGCATAAAACACACTGAAGAAAGTTTTGTATCAGTTTTAGATCTGTATTCATTACAGGTACAAAGTTATGATTATTTCAAGTTAGGGTTGTTGACTAATCCAAAACTAGTCAAGGTTGAGACAACCAGTTGATGAGTTGGCACATACATGAGGTGTATAGTTGATGATGTTGGTACATATTGATGAGTCATTGTTTATGAGTAGTTGACACATGATTGGTATATACTTGGTACATGGTTGGATGCACTTGTTTATGGTACAGGTTGTTTGGCACAGGTTGGTGCATGGTTGATGCTCTTGTTTATGGTACAAATTGATATATGTTGAGGATTGTTGCCTCATCTCAGTTGGTGCTAAGAATGTAAGTTGATTCTTACATATAGAGCTGGTGCTCTTGTAGATTTGTACTCTATTCAGTTGTTGTTGAAAAACCCCCGAATTGAAGTCCGTAATAAAAAGAAAAATTGTGCATACGTCTTGTGTTCCTTGTGTTCCTTGTGGAGATGATTTGTTGATGATATATTGTTGATATATGTTGCTGATATGTATTCACATCTAACTGATTATTAATGAAAGCAATGAGTAATGAGTAAATGTCGAATGCTAACTAATGAGTTTTGTGTAAGAGGGAAGTTTTGGGAAAAAGATCCCCACACTCATTCACCCCCCCTCTAAGTGTGGTAGGTGTGTCCAACAATGAACTGCTGCCAATGAAAACCAGTAAACACTTTCTACACATACTTCTCTACGGAAGAAATATGCAAAATAGATCTATATGAAACAAAATAAAGACACTCCTTCAATTTCATGTGCAATTTGTGATCAATTGAATTTTTCAAAAAACACTAAGTCTTTCACGCCTAATTTGGAAGAAGAAAACCTCTGCTTGACACAAAATGATAAAACATTTTCTAGTGGAAATATTTGTCTTCCATGCAAACGATCTCTTGAAAATGGAAAACTACCACACTTTGCAACGCCTGACCAAATAAGATGTAATACACCACTACCAGATGTAAGTGCACTTACATAACTTGAAGAGAGACTTGTGTCTTTGTGAATTGCATTTGCACAAATCAGACCCTGGGGCTATAAACGACCCCGAATGGGCTTAACGGGATCAATTATTAATGTGCTTTTCCAACTAGATGTTGTGCAAAAATCCTTGCCAAAATTCATTAGCGATACAATGACAATTGTTGTAGCTCTCAAAAGACGCTTGCAATACAAGAATTCATACTAGACAGGTAAAGTGTGTGTGCATTTTGTCATGAAAGCATTAAAAGAATTATGTTCCAGGGCCTTGTACAAAGCACAGAACATTTGTATAAATGAGAACTAGAACAATGTTCTTGGAGAAGGGGATGACAGCTCTGCAGAGACTCTCAAAACAACTAGTGAAATTGATACAAGTGATTAATTGGAGAATGAAACACATGTTGAAACATTGATATATGGATTCACCGACTCACAGTGCATTTGTGACTTGCAAGACAAGATTGTCGAAATTGCACCTGTTGAGGGGCAACGTCCACTTGGAATATTCAAGGAAAAATTTGCTGAGGAAATGAAATTCCCAACACTTTTCTATGGAGATCCACATCCCAGTGACATTACGGAATGATTCAGCTACCATAAAATAGTTTGATGGGAGTTGTTACATTCAAGCAGTGACTTCTCCTGTCACATAACAAATTTGTTTTTCAAAACAATGCGAATAATAATTGAGCAAGTGTTGTCTTGCATGTGGGTGTGAATAAGAAAAGGCTAGCTACAAGGAAGAAAGTTATTGGCCAAAGATGTCAAGTACAAAGAAAACCTAGAAAAAATCCCGAAACCTGATATTGGATACATATATTTCAAAAGAATTCACATATCTCCTGACTATTTGCAACAAAACAAGAAAACTATTTTTCAATGATCCGACAATTGGGACCGCCAAAAATTTTCATCACATTTACAAGTGCAGAGAATCGTTGGGATCCGTTGGTGGCTAGGTGTCTGCATAGTAGAGGAACAGGAAAAGGAAAAAACAAACTGATACACTGGAAAATGATGACATTGACTACCTCATAAGAAAACACCCAGTGACATGTACTCGCTACTATAGACATAGAATAAATGATGAAATGTTTTTTGGAAAAATATCATACTACTTTTTTGTGATTGAGTTCCAGAATAGGGGGAGTGGGCATGACCACGCACTGTTGTGGATAGAGGGTGCACCATTCTATGGAAATGACAACAACTCACAGATTGAGTAGTTTGTGGACAAATACATAACATGCAACACATATCATTTGGATCCAAAACTTGCCAAATTTCATAGACATTATCATACAAAATGTTGTAAAAAACGAAAAAATTCACAATGCAGAAACAACTTCCAAGCCATACAATGTATGCTTAAACAACCAACAGTTTTCCTTAAACGAAAATTTTACCATATTTAGAACAACAGTTTCTCCAAGGACATGCTAGTTATGTGGAATGCAAATACAGATGCGCAGTAGGTCCTCAATGCATATGTTGCAGCATCGTATTGTACCTCATATATGACAAAGGTTGACAAATCTATGACAAGTGCATTCAGAAGAATACGCAAAGAAATTGAAAGAAGTCATATTGATGTGTATGCTTGGAAATATATTACTTAATCTTCAACAAGTGTATGCTCAACAAGCAGTCCACATTACACTTTCCCTTCCCCTCAATTGTAGTTCAAGGAAATGTGTCTTCATAAACACATCTCCACTTGAGAAAAGCACATTTGTGATTAAACCACCATCTTTGCTAGAACAAGAGCCTGACAATTCAGAGGATGTGTTATGTCGCTCTATTATTAATTATTAGCTCCAGCATCCATCTCCTATTAAGCATATCTTATTAGCAAAGTTTGTATTACATTACAAAAAAAATGGTGCACCCATATCAAAAATAAAAAAGCTCTCTGTAATACGTTTTTTCAAATACAAAAAGCATACTAACTATGAAAAATATTGTAGAGAAAAACTATCGTTATACATTCCTTTCGATCAAAATGAAAACACATTAAAACATAACTTCTCTACATGGGAGGTTGTGTATATTCCCTCTGAGACTATAGTACAAACCAATGAATCTAGATTAACATACAATGTTAATCCAACATGGGTTGATCTAGAAATTGCAGTTAATGAACAGAAAAACCTGACAATATTGATGACACATTCACAAATTGTAAAATAACTAGAAATCTCTATGCACCCTATGACTTGCAAGTATATTTCCCTCGTCCTCGAGCAGACGGCATTGAAAAACGTATCAATCTTGGTTTTCAAGTCACAAAATATCCTTTCCTTATTGAAAATAATGAATACCACAGAGTTAGGCATCTCTCGAATCGAGAACAACAAACAATTCTAAAGGACATTGCGCTTAAAAAATGCTTGAACATGCACACTCATGTGCACTTATTCCTTTCAGGTGGGGCGGGAACAGGAAATACATTTACAGCGAAAGCATTATTCCAAATGCTTATACGAATCTATGATTCAAACAATTCCTCTGATCCTATGAAACCAAAGGGGCTAATAGTTGCATACACAGGAAAATCTGCATATAATGCAAGTGGAACAATAGTCCACTCTGCATTTTTTATGCCTTTTAACAAGTCCTAGTTTCTTCCACTCCACAAGGAAATGTTAGATACCTTGTATAAGATTTATGATGAACTGTAACTTGTCTTCATAAATGAGGCATATTTGATTGGAAGTTGCTTCTTGTATTCCATTGACAACCGACCAAGAAACATAAAACATGTGCACACCAAATACTTTGGAATTGACATGATATTTTGTGGGGATATTTACCAGGCGCAACCCATCCAAGATTCTTTGATATTTGAACAACCTAAGTTCAACATGAAAACAGTGACGCATGACTTCTGGAAATTCAATACAAAATGCTTTGAATTACATACTACAATGTGCCAGACATATGAAACATTTATTGCAATTCTGAATAGAATGCGAACAAACAACCAAACACATGATGACTTAACATATATCAATTCAAGGTGCATGTGACCTGCACCAATAGACCCAACCTTCTCTTACATGTTCTACATGAATAGGGATGTTGCAATCCATAACAGGTACATGCTATCACTCATGTCTGGCGATGATATCATCATCAATTCAATTGACCACGAAGAATACAACCATGGAAATGTTCCACGTCATGAACATACAACCACTTTGCCTTTGCAACTTGTCCTGAAATTAGACATGTTGGTTGAAATATATGCCTGCAACTATGATTCACATGATGGCTTGGTGAATGGTGTAGATGGAATACTCAAAGGCTATACCAAAAAAAAAAAACTTGAAGTCCTCTGGATTAAGTTCCATGAACCGCATATAGGCCATAGACAAGCAAACAAGTTGGCTTATCAATATAATTCAAACACTGCACGTGATTGGACACCCATCTTGCGAATATCAAAACCAGTATCAACATCAGTAAAGATAGGTTGACTGAAGATTCGAAAACAGTTTCCAATTAAACTTGCATGTACACGTATAGTCCAGAGATCACAACAAATAACACTTGATAGTGTTGCATTTGACCCTGTTGGAATTCGAATACATGGACTTGTATACACAGAATTGTCCTGTGTCAGAAGTATAGACTCTTTGTATTTACTAAGTCCTCTTACAAAATATAACTTCAAATTCAAACACAGTTTATATTGAGATGCAATGCCTTAGGACTACCGCAAAGTGGCATCTACAGTATGATTACCAATCCATACAAACAAACTCATCTATATCAATTCTCTCACTTAACACGCACAGCCTACATGCACGCATGGATGATATACTCAATGACTATGACACAATGCAATCCGATATTATGTGCTTGCAGGAAACATACATGACATTATGCATGCAAAACAAGCAATTTCCAAATCACAATTTCATATCAAGATACATTACACATGGGGTGATGATATTAGTGAAAAAACATGTAACAATTTTGGAGCATATGCATTTCGAAGAAAACAATGTTGAGATGGTGCTCGTAAAAGTATTTCTCCATGCATCAGAAATTGCAACATTGAATCTCTATGTTGCTCTGCATGCAACATTCTCCAACATACTAAATGTTATTTCCAATGCATTATACCATTTTCATCTGAACGAAACCATTGTCATTGTAGGAGACTTCAATATTGACATGCTACAAAATAATGCCAGAACAAAAGAATTGGAAAACTACATGTGCAAATACAGTCTCCTCTTTCTTTTGGACAATATAAACCATGTACAAAACGCACTTATTGACCATGTATGGTCAAATGTGCCCATTTCTCAATACAACGTATTTATCTTAGACACATACTGGTCTGATCACGATACAATTGTTATTGCACTTGAATTATGAGATATACATCAAACATATTGAAAAATCATATTTCTATGTTTCAAAGAATATATGTCTAGCTTGTCGAGAAAACCAAGTTATCCAACTTCTTAGTTTTCCCTGGTTTGTAATTGATTTTGGACACAAATATTTTTTACAAAAATTTGTATATATACACAAACATGCATGAACAAACAAAAAAAAATGTTACATTCTTCTAACACTATCTATTATTCTATTCCTTTTATTCTATTTTATTTACTATATGTACATATTCCTTGTTTTTTCCTTACATGTCAACTTACGTTCATGTCCATTTTGTTTTGTACTTTTTTTCATTGAAACAAACAGGAAAATGGGACAAGGCAAAGAACTTTTAACCATAAATGTAGAAGAATACATGCAAAGGTGCATACTTTAACCTGTATTCCATATCCAAATTTTTTTCATTTACTCTATATATACTTGTTCCACTGGTTTGCAGCCCTTTTGTTTTTTTTTTCCTTGGATACTACATATCTTCTTGTATATTAACTTATCTTCATGCCAATTGTATTTTATGTGCCTCTATCTTGAAATAAATAAATTTGTCTTTTTTTCATGTGTTCCTACGTAGCAGCTTGATTTCATGTCCATTGTATTCTCTGTATTGCTACATTGAAACAAGAACATAGTAATTGAACACAAGGATGGAGCCTTATTTGCCACAGCTAAGAGAGATGGAGTACAATCTTCCAAAAGGTATGACTATAGTTGTTCTATATCGAGTATGAACAATATACACATTTTCATAGCCATTTTTTCAGAAGTGACATGGACATGGGAAGTGAACCGTCGCAAACATCATCACAGCGACAATGTTGAAGGAAAGGATTCATAGATTACGCTCTTGCTATGTTTACGAAACAAATATCCATAGTTATTTATTTTGTTGTGCCATGGTAAAAAATTTTATGTCGTCTATACCACATGTTTCTTAGTTCACAAGAACTATCAACAAGTAGAAGTGAAAC
This sequence comes from Picea mariana, assembly GCA_032191745.1. Taxonomy (NCBI): domain Eukaryota; kingdom Viridiplantae; phylum Streptophyta; class Pinopsida; order Pinales; family Pinaceae; genus Picea; species Picea mariana. Next base: position 11,515 of record JASDQU010203070.1, on the reverse strand, counting down.
CTCCATCATAGTACAAGGTCCAGAGACTAAGAGGTATGGTTACAAAAACTTTGATCTGCATACATTGTCCAATTTGTGCATATATTGGAGCTTGTCATATTTTTGAATATGCTTGCATGTAAGAATGCCAAGTCATATATTTTGTCTATTGCCTGTTGACATAGATATAACCAACATATCTTTTAAATCGAACCAGGGTCTGTTGAGATCCAACAATATTCCATGGATGAGAATTTTTTTCCCATAGTTGATGTGTTTCTATTACTTGATAATTATCATACTAAGTGTTGTTGTGTGAGGCATACAGTTCTTTGCTCCCTTTCTTTTTTCTCTTCTATACTTACCCATTTTCCCTTTTCTTCTTCCCCTCTATTATATGTTTCTGGTTTTATACTTAGTCCTGTATCTATGCTCACAGGTTCCCGGGATGGTGGAGTGAGAAATTCTATGTCCCTCTATATCTTTACATCACGAGTCTGATTGATCATCGTTCATTTTCATACTTAGCCAATTTTATGGTTGCGGGTTCTTGTGTAGGTGCCATTGAACTCTCATGCCTTGTGTTCAAGGTATACATATTGCACCCAAAACTTCGGTGATCTACAATTTGACCCCGGACTCCTCGAACTCCCAAGCCTCACTCTACCTACGATGACTCCATATGAATTCTTGCATATAAGTGTGCCAAGTCATATATTTTGTCTATTGCTTGTTGAGATAGATATAAACAACATCTATTTTATCTTGAACCAAGGTCTGTTGAGCTCCAGCTATATTCCATGGCTGAAAATGTTTTCCCATAGTTGATGTGTTTCTATCGCTTGATAACTATCAAACTAAGTGTTTTTGTGTGACGCATATAGTTCTTTGATCCCTTTATTTTTCCTCTTCTATACTTACTCATTCTTCCCTTTTATTCTTTCCCTGTATTATCCATTTTTGGTTCTATACTTAGTCACATATTTATGCGCGTGGGTTCCCAGGGTGGCGAAGTGAGAAATTCTATATCCATCTATATCTTCACATCACGCGTCTGATCGACCGTCGTTCATTTCCATACTTAGCCAATTTTATGGCTACGGGTTCCCGCGCAGGCACTATCGAACTCCCATGCCTCGTGTTCGGGTATACATCTTGCACCCAAAACTCCGGTAATCTACAATTCGACCCTGAACTCCTTGAACTCGCAAGCCTCACTCTACCTGCGATAACTCCATTTGAATGCCCCACCTTTCCATACTTAATACCAAGTGTTGTTGTGTGACGCATAAAGTTCTTTGCTCCCTTTCTTTTTCCTCTTCTATACTTGTCGGTTTTTCCCTTTTCTTCTTACCCTCTATTATCAGTTTATGCTTCAATACCTAGCCGCATGTCTATGCTTGTAGGTTCCTGGGGTTGCAGACTCACAAATTCTATATCCATCTATATTTTCACATCATGAGTGTGACTGACCACTGTTCATTTCCATACTTAGCCAATTTTATGCTCGTGGATTCTCGGCTAGGCCCTATCGAACTCTCATGCCCCGAACTCTCATGCCCCATAGTCGATGTGTTTCTATCGCTTGATAATTATCAAACAAAGTGTTCTTGTGTGAGGCATAAAGTTCTTTTCTCCCTTTATTTTTCCTCTTCTATACTTAGTTGCATTTCTATGCTCGCAGGTTCCCGGGTGGTGGACTAACAAATTCTATATCCATCTATATCTTGACATCATGAAACTGACCACCCTTTGTTTCATGATATACATCTTGCACCCAAAACTTATGGTATCTACAATTAGACCCCGGAATCCTTGAACTCGCAAGCTTCACTCTACCTACGATGAGTATGTTTGTGTCCGTCTGACCGCCCCACCTTTTCATACTTTGTCGATTTCCCTGCCATCTTCGCACACTTTCCCAATGCAAATTGATTACGCTTTTATTAGCTTCGAAAATATTGCCATTAATGAGCGAAAAGTTGGATGAAATCTCCCATTAAAATGCATTAAACAAATATTTACGGGAGATTATATTACCATCCTCCAGTGTTCATTCTAAATACTATCACACAATTACTGCCACATGTAGCAATATAAAAAAATCTTCATCAAAACATTAGCTTTTCTCACAGGCACCCCATGTGCACCCTATTCGTATGAAGTGAGCCATATTTGGATCCATCAACTAAACCTCCCTATTATCGAATTGGCAGAGGTCAATATTATGGCATCTGATTTTATTTTATTTTTTTTGTAAATCTTGAGCTCGGAAAAATTGTTATTTACTTTAACTTTTTGAAGGCATTGTACCCCGCCTTTCCATACTTAGTCTATTCTTCATCTCATGTTGTCACAGATTCACGAGTTCCCAGGCTCCCAGGTCCACAAAATTTTTGAAGTAGTGTTCTCTCTTGTCCATCTATTGGCCCTTGGTTATGGAAGAAAGTGAAGATCAAGGAAGAAAAGGAAAAACATGAACTGCACAAAAGACATAGTGATTGTTACTGGGTCAAAGTGAGCAAAAGAGCAGAAAAGATGGAGCGAAGTAAGAGAAAGAAAGACATTAGACAATAAGATCAAGGACGACAGATCAGCAAGGAAGATGGATCATGGACAACTCAGCAAGTGGAAAAATCCACTATTGGATGCTTTGGAGCACCGCGCGAGAAGGAAGGAAAGACAAGCTGGCGAAGCCTTGAAAATGCGGGTCCAATTGACCTAGGGTTTTAGACACCTAGGGTTTTGGTATCTAGGGTTTTGACACTTAGGTTTTAGCCTAAAGGTGTCCGAGAACTATTGTAATGTATAAATAGAGGTCTAAAGGACCTGGGATGGGTTGTTGTTGTTATTGGTGTTATGATTGTTGTTGTTGTCTTTATTATCATGTGATCGAGTGAGTACTATTGTGTGAGAGAGAAGTGTTGAGTGTAGAGCCTTATGGTATTGTAAGATCTTCAGTTGGGTGCAAAGATTAGTCCTACAGATAGGTGTGCAGGAAGGGGAGAGATAGAGAGCAGGAGAAAGAATATCTGCTAGCTAAGAGCACAGACAAGAACTATATGCTTCATCCTAACATATTATAAAGCATAGTTCTATGGACGTAGACCTAGAGACAAGGTGAACCACTTATTTATGGTATCATGTGTGATTGATGGTGAGTTATCGCCATTTTCTATATTGTTAATTGCATTATGGTGTTAGATCTGATAGATAGTTCTACGGAGTAGATTTGAACTAGTAAATGATATATAATTGTTGTATTGATTTTGTATTGGATTCACTTGATATCCCCTTTGTTGTATACATCTCTATCCTGCAACCCCCCCATAGCTACTTCGGGTGAGACTGCATCTTCTTCGCAGGTGTTGTTGAAAGGGCTAGTAGTTAGGGTTTGTTGGTGTGCTCTTGGAGCTGAACCCTGGGTCTGCCCCTATGCCAACAAATGGTTGTGTAACCGAGACA
>JASDQU010203068.1:3015-15593 GCA_032191745.1 Picea mariana | reverse complement strand
GAAATATATCTCATTAAGTATGTTGATTGATCACTACCCCTTTATCTGATTTGCTAGTTTCCACTGACCAAGCAGACAATGTTAGGTGCTTTCTACACCCAATTTTCTTCAAGTTTTCATGTGAAAAAAATTCCCCATTTTGTATGGCATGATTTGCATGTGCTTTCCTTTTGTCTTTGTCTTTAGATTTATGATATTGATGACTGCTTCCATCTTTCACAGTAAGTGCATGCGCATTTTGGCCTTTGATTTTTCCCATGTTGATGAGCTTGCTCTGCTCTTGTGTCAGAGACTTGATAAATTCCTCAAGAGAGGGAATCTTCCAGGTATATCTAGATGTGAATATAACTAAATGAGATGTGGATACAAACACTAAGTATTCTATACCAAGTTTGGAGAGAATGGTGAGAACCATTTGTTTCTCCTCCTTAGATTTATCAACCCCGCAAGCCTTAAGTTGCGACAACAAATCCTTATATTTGGTAAAGAAATCTTGGATATTGTCGAAGATTTTTGGATCCAATGTGAGAAATTCCACCTCGATCATGTGTCCCCTCATCTCATCCTATTTTCCAAAAATCTTTTCTATGGTAGTCCAGGCTTCATTGGGGGTTTTACAGGAGGATATGTGAAAGAGAAGTTCAGGAGAAATGAGACTGCATATTGTTTCAAACGCTTCATCCATTCGATTTAGATACTTGTATTTTTATAAGGTTGATGTTGGTTCTACCTCTGTGTTCATGGTTAGCCTATACAATCCTTTGTTTCGAAGATGCATTATTATCTTCTCCTTCCATGCAAAGAATTTGTAAGGTGTAAGAATGAATTCTTTTGGAAATTCCATTTTTCCGCTATCTTCAATCTTCGGTACCTGAAAAATAATTTGGTGTATCTTTTTCCTAGTAGTTTGTCATTTATGATACCATGTAAATGTGTTGAACCTGCATATAATGTATCTAAATGGGAATCAACATACACATTTGCAGAGAAAATAAAAGAAAAGAGAAGCAAGAGAGAAAGAATGGAAGAATTCTCATTAACCAAATGAATGAATGATAATTTACACATAATATACTTTGTATAACTCAACCAATGCACACTGGAGGAGAATCCAATGCACCATAGTGGTGGTCTAGAGTGATATGGACACACACCAGCATTTACGGGAGTAAACTACCACCTAGTATAGTCTCTCGGGAAGTTACGGGAGTGAACTACCACCTAGCTGAGTTAACTAGTCTATCATTCTTAAATTAACTGAATGAAACAGAGTGAAGTGAGGAGGTGACCAGGGAATCATGGGTAATGTGATAGTCTGGTGATGATCCCAAGGAAATTACACATTAGTTGGTGATGATCTCAATGATTCATGGTGATAATCCGAATGTAGCATCTAGACTCCACTCAACTGATCAAATTGAAGTGAAAACCAAAGAGAATATTCTCCCTAGAGGAATATTCTTCCTAAAATATAGGAGACTGAATAAGGACTAATAAACATTGGAAAAACCTTAGTAAAAATAAATCCTAGGTGTGTGTGAAGTAACTCCAACAGTCATGGAGGTTTCAAAAAATACAATATCTCGGGTCACGGGTCTTCCCACTGAAGGAGAAAAATGGCTCAAACACAAATCAGTGAAATGCCAAGACTGTAATAAATTCCTAAAGGTAGAATTATAGGACGTTGATTATTATAAAGGGATACCTCACGCAAGGCTTAAATATGAATAAAAAAAACCTCTAGTGGTTCTTGAAAAGTATTTAACATTAGAATATTGGAATGCATGGTCCAAATTATGCATGGGGGTGACTTTCTAATTTGAGATTCATTCAGTCCAAAATATAATGAAATGGTGGCAGAGAATCGTGTATTTGATAATAAATACCTTAGGACCGAGGGTTTCCTATTTTGGGGATGCAAAAGAAAATTAAGAAAAATAGAAGGGTTTTTATTGAAGGAACCTGTAGCTCAAAAGAATAACCCAGAGTATGGAACGATAACAAAATATATGTGTTGACCATAATTTGGTTCCTTCTCCTCTACACCTTATGATCAATCAGTCTATAATTGTATTATAATTTGAAAAGGAAATTAAAAAACAACCCTCATATGTTTTACAACCCCAAAGAAGATGAAAAGAACTAAGCATTCAAATCCTCAAAGTTTTTTATCGTTTGTATCTCAGTATGGTAATAAAACACCAGAAGGAAAATCCACTTAAATTTCCATGAATCATAAATCCTTTGTCAAATTACAAAAATGGAAATAAGAAACTGAAAGAGGAATTACAAGAATATGTTATATTAGACAGGTTTGTCAAAGAGGAGAATGAGAAATTGAAAATGCAGAGTGGAAAGCTCTGGGATGAAATGCATGCCCCCAATAATAAATTGTACCAACAGGCCAAGAATTGGTACAAGAAGTCCCAGGTGCTTACTATGGGAAATCAATCTCTAAAGCACAAACTTACTAAGATGAGAAACATGGCAGGGGGGAATTTGAACAATTTTGTAAATGATGCAACGCTTTGTTGAACATCTATGGAGATTTCATATTTGTTGTAGTGTTGAGGATGGATTCCTTTTGCATGAGGACATGCAAAAATATCGGTGTGGGAGCTACAAGGAAAAGACCCTCTAGCGGAGGTTTTTGTGGACACTCCTATAAAAGTAGCCCAAAAATCTGTTTATAGCAGATGATACTAGTGGAGGCGAGCATGCAGAGGTTTTAGCAGATGTTTTTACGATGATTATTTTATAAGTACATAACACACCAGTGTATTTTATACAACAGACGCATCGGTGCCCTCAAAAATAGCACGGCGTAGTAGGGTTATTTCAGATAAATAAAAATATTATCCAGTGCACTACGAAAATAATGACACATTGTAATAGCGTTCTTTAAAAAAAATATGGTGCGCAATGTAAAACTAGAAGCATTAGTGCACTATTAGTAGAGCGCATCATTATATGGTTAAATAAAAAACATTAACGCACCAATGTAGGATTGTGTCAAAAATATATTCCAGTGCACTCCATTATATCATGTGCATCGGTGTGCATTAGTGCTCCAATATGGAGCACTGTGTTAGGGTTAATTTTCAAATTTACGCGGTGCTCTATGTAAAATTGGTCGCACTGGGGCATCTATTATTATACCGCACTGTGTCATGCTTAAACAAAAAAAATTGCCTCATTGTAATTTTTCAAAAAATGTAAGGCGGTGTGCTATGTAGTAGTAAACACATCAGTGTGCACGTGTGCCCAAAAAAACGTGCACTATGTTAGGATTGTTTTTAAAATATATATATATAACTGGTGCGCTCATTAAACATGTATCTCGGTGCGGTTGTTCATCGAGCATACTAGAACAAGGTTTTGTTAAAAAAACTATCAATGGTAAAAATCATTTTTACCATTTTTCATTGTTGTAGAGCCCAAAAGCACCAGTGCAACCTTTTCCTATCTAAAGCGCCCTTCCATCGTTTCTTTCCTTTCTTGCCTTCCTTTCGTCTATTTCTTGGTGCGTGAATTTCGAATTTTTCCAAACGGTGGGAAAAAAAAATTAGTGTGTCGTAATAATGTTTCCCAGACGAAAAAATGTCCATGTAATGCCCTTGTTTCTTCATAACTTAAGTTTTCACCAGATTAAAATTTTAAATTGAGTGAAATTTTAAGTGTAAAAAAAAAATAAAACTATGCGGTGTGCTCAAAGCACTTGAATTGCACTACCTACAGTGCAACCTATAAATTTACAGGGTACACTGCATACATTGCTACCTTTATCAGTGGTACGTTGGTAAACATAAATGCATTGGTGCATCCATTTAACGACGCACCGAATAAAATCATAGAACTAGTGGGGCGGTGCATTAAAGTACAGATAACGCACCAGGTCATTAAAGTACATGGTGCACCGCCCTTATCAGATATATTTTTACGCAGTGCTTTGGTAAATGTGCACATCGGGGCCATCATGTTTACCAAACACACCGCTAATAATGTAAAATTGTGTTGTGGTGCACCCCATAGATTTTTTTGTGGCACCATACATGGTGCGATAGAAACGAACGGAATGCAACGCAAAAAGTTTCGTACTCAGAAATTTGGAAAATTTTATATAACGGTGTGTCAACGTTCGTTACACGCACCGATTCATGTAGTGACCGTATGCGCACCACGTTTTTGATAATTTCTAAATAATTTCTTACATGCATTAATATTTTAATTTGTTTTTTGGTTTAAGCAGTGCGTAAGATAAATGTAACGCACCAGGGCGCATGTGTTGTAGCGTAGTGCCCCGATGTTGTACTATTTTCCAACACACTGCATAACATAGTAGAACATGTTTTTTTCGGTGCATTACTTTACACTGATGCATCATGAACGGTGCTCACAATATATATTTGCACCACCGACAATGTGTGACTATTTTTTGGGTGCATCAGTAATGTAGTTAACTTATTTTTTGAAGGAAGTTGTTTTTCCGTATTTATAGATAAATTTACCATTCAGTAGAATTTTTTTTATGTTTTATGTATGAGCGAGGCTAATGTATTTCATATGTTAATCATGTAGAGACGTGAGTGAAGATAATAGCAGCAACAACAGGAGCAGAGGGTGGACATGTAAAATGTTGTACGGGAATGGGAGGCGAGGGAGAGGGAGATGAATTTGTACCCTCACCCTATTATTGTAGCGAATCATGTTCTCTTGAGGGATGTAGGCCTCCTTAAGTACTATGAGGAGGCTACATCGCTTAAGGGACACTCTGGGTTGTTGGTGCATCTGATCCGTTGATGGGATTTCCATCAATAGGCTTTCCGTATGGGTTTGGATCAGTGATACCATCCCACTAAGGAGGATATTTACTTTATCACTGGGATATCCAGGAGAGGGGAGGATTTTCCCCAGTTCCTATATTTCCCAGTAGGTGTTGTAGCTAATATTCATCTCATGTACTCTCAGTAATATATTGGGTTTGATGTACTATCCCCAGTTGATTTTCAGGTGTCTGGTGGACAACTGAAAATTGCCTCTTTCGGTGCAGAGGAGGTTAGGTGCCTCTCATTGTTAGTGACTAACATAGCCCACTTTACCAATGATGGGCAGTGCATTAGCTTCCCTCTTTTGTATTATGTCGATTCATTGGTACAGAGTCCATGGTGTATCAGATGGTCTACCTTTTTGCAGCATTTTTGTATATCTCTAGACAAATGTCGTGTTATGATACGTGGGAGGTCAAACTTCTCTTTTTCCTCCGATATTTTTTTCTTATTTTTTGAGAGGTTTCCAGACACGAGGCCAAATTTTATCCATCATCCTGCTAGGAAAAGAACTCATTTGCAGATGTGCATGTGGGGGGAGATGATTCCCAAGAGGGGCCAGCCGGATTTTCCATCCAGGATTTCACCAGACGCACTAGGGATACTAGACAGTGCGGTGGTTTACATTTTCGTCATGGTGTTGTGTCCTTACACAGGTTTGGATTGGCGAGGATGTAAAAACATCCTCTTCACACTAGATGAGCCACTAAATGATAGAGGTAATATTAGTGTTTTGTTTAAATTAATATAGTTTCATTTTATTGTTTTAATTAATTAGAATAAAATTAATTCTAACACGTTCTTTAACTTGTTTTATTAAATTGTTTAATGAATTAACTGTCTAATTATTGTTCTGCACTATATATTTTGTAGGTATTGAAACTTTCATTAGGGATGTTCCTCCTCCCTCAGTAGATGATGATGAGGAGATGATGTCTGAGGCTGAGGTGGGTTAGGGTCCTCAGGTTCAGAGACCTGGTGGCATGCATCGTAGGCCCAATACCAGATTAAGGTTGGAGTTGAGCGACCAACTCTTTGCACTTTTGACTAATGTGGGAGTCTTCCCTGCTCTGATGCGAGACATCATATCAGATCCTACACTCTTGGATATTTGAAGGGAGATGTCGCATGATTTGATGCCTCTTATGTGTCATATCGTCCGAGCTTCCGGGATACTTGCAGTGAGGAGGGCTCCTGATGATAGGCACAACTCTTCTTCTAGTATGACATGTTCATCCAGTACCCCATCGATTGATGACGGTGGTCGTGATCATCCTTCTCCACATTCTCCTCCTCCTCCTTCACCTCACCCAGATCATGAGGAGGCGACACATATTACTCATCCTCCTCTTTCACCTCACTTAGATGAGCATGTCAGACCTATTCCCCATCCTCCCGAGTCCTCTTTCACTTCACCTATATGAGCAGTCATGACCTATTCATCATCCATGATCTTCCACTACAGACCAAGCCTCCACTATTGTTGTAGATATGAAGATTATCCCATTAGCTGGACCAAATATGTTATAGTATTTATTTGACTTGTCCAAGATATATATATATATGTGTGTGTGTGTGTGTGTGTGTGTGTGTTGTTTTTTTCTATTGATCATGTTGATGTGTACATTTTTAGGTCATTTTAGATATGTTTAATGTTAAATGTGTGTTATAGAAAGATTTGCCTCACCATTGTTATCTTTCACAAAGGGCCTTTTTCCATTTCCCTATGCAGACTTATCATCCATTTTTTATGAATCCAGAGCTAAAAATATACATTTTTCCACATATATGCTCCCTATCTGTTATACAAGATGTGTATACGTTGGTTGATCCACTACAGCCCATGTACATCAGTATTTGTTCCAAAAAATACAAAAATGAGGTCGGGTTTCCATGTCACAACAGGAGATCTCTAATCCTTGACCTTCCATATAATGGAAACATTCTGACTCGGCCCTTTGGTTGCATTATGAAGTCTATAAGAGCACAATTTCGAGCTATGGAAAAAAGAGGAGAAAGCATTCAACTTTGAGAGAAAAGTTACTCTGGAGAAATTACTTCATATTGAGTCTGTATCCCTTTGTCCCTCAAGTTTGAACACAGTGTTCAACCCCCAAGCTCTTTCCCTATTGTTGAGAGGACCTCATTGCCTCTTTCCTATGAGCTTGCCTTTGGCAGAGGATTGAAGTGGTGGAGACCCAATTGGAAGGAACTTGGTTTCTTGGTTCTGAACTGTGCCGACATAGAAGTCTATAACATTATCACTTATGCTAATAAATTATTAATAGAAATACTCCTTTCCCGTCCTATTGATATCTTGCAAATATATGATTATTATACATGGGCGTGTTTGTAATGTTTATTAATGGATTATGATATCTGATGTGCTAACCCCTTTTATATCATCACTATGTACTTGTTTTTCTTGTTTGTTGAGGACTGGTTGCAGGTATAAAGCTTTAGGTCAAAGTGCTCAACGGTGGAACATCATCGAATGTTGGATCGAGGTAGGCCTCTTTCTTGTCTTGCACATTAGTTTGTATAGCATATGTTGGAATTGAGTTGATTTCTACAGTTATACCTGTCTGTTGTGGTTTACCCTTGGCCATAGAGAGTTTTTCCCTTGTAACAGAAATGGCGACTCCACTGGGGAGATATCTTCCTTCTAAGGGTTGAAGTACTTTTTCTTCTTACAGTGCTCTTTTTCCTTTTTGTTTCTTTTCATACCACTTCTTGACAGATTATGTTCACTCTGGGTCTGAGTTTTCAGGTTTTTTCCCTTTCCTAGCCTTGTTTTAAAGCATATACGCCCCTTTTTCCTTGATAGTCGTGTATACATGCTTGTTGTCTCACTGCAAGATGCATATATATGCTATGTTCTCCTGACCAATCGCATATACCACTTTCCCTTGCTTGTTTTCTTGGTTTAGTGACTGTTGGGTGGGATTTGAAGATTGTTGAGCCTTCTTAGATCTTTGTAGTGCCTGTTGACATTCTCTGGGATGACAGGAAACCTGTTTGGAGTTTAGCTTTTGGGCGTAGTCTTTCTCTTTGTTTGCCATTTTTTTATTTTTCCTTGTTCTCTGGGATGTTTGCTTGGCTGCTTGGTATTCTGCTCGAGTTATTACTTTTACACATAGTAGAATTTATATATCAGGTTGCTCATCAGTCCATGCATTTTCTTTTTAGTATATTGAAAATACAAAAAAATAGGCATTTTGCATTGGTTGGCATTTTTGTCTTTGAATATTCATCATTAGCTTAGCGCATTTAGAGAAATATTGCATTTTACTTCTGAATTGTAGAGTTTAAATTGAAGACTGCACTATTTTTATTAGCATATCATTCATTGAAAAGTTAAAGATAGACTTTGCATTATATCCATATTTATTTTCTTCCAGAGTCATAACATCACGAGTTTCACTTCCATACCTTTTTGAGTAATCACGACCAATAAAATTTACGCTTTAAACTAAAATTGATTAGTCACGATTTTATTTTTAGGGTGCATGAAATAGCATCTAAGCTGGGGTTTAAACATGGTCACTCGTCCCCTTATTACCCCTGGGAAAATGGGAAAGTAGAGGCTGTCAACAAGTCTCTCAAGACCATTTTGCAAAAAACTATCATTCGGAGTAATTCCAATTGGCACATCATGCTATATCCTGCACTTTGGGCATACCGAACTTCGGTTAAGAATGCCACCGGTTTTTCCCCTTTTTAGTTAGTACACGGTGTGGAGTCGATCCTTCCCATTGAATTTGAAATCCCTTCTCTCAAGTTGGCAGTCGAGCTCCTACCTGACACTTCAGATTTAGAACGATGCCTTGTGCACCTTGAGAGTCTCGATGAGCAGTGTCAAGACGCCTTCATAGCCATCGAGGCAAACAAGAAACGTGTCAAGGTCTAGTACGACAAGTCTGTCTGTCCCTGGTTATATGATGAGGGTGACTTGGTCCTCTTATATGATCAAGCCAAAGAACCGTTAGGGGAGGGAAAGCTTAAACCCATGTGGCACGGTTCTTATGTCATGCGACGTGTTTTAGAAAAAGGAGCCTATGAATTGGAATATTATGAAGGGAATAAGTTGGTCAAGCCAGAGAATTGGGCTCTACTTGAAAAGATACTACGCTTGAGCCCTAGGCTTAGGCGGAAACCTTTTTATACTAATGTAAATTTAGTGTATGTACATCGCTTTTCCCTTCTCTTTTTTTCTTTGGCTTGCTTATCAAGTTTTCCCTTTTTGTTGGCAGATGTCAACGGAGTCTTCGGTCTATCTAGGATTCGCAGACGGAGCTATCCGTCACACATGGAACTTGGCTTCCACCACTTGGGTGGTTTACTCACCCGAGGGTTTGTTGGTGTCTTCAGGTGGCGTATGCCTAGGGCCATCCATGAATAATGTGGCCGAATATAGCATCGTCATAGAACTTTTGCGCGATTCCATATCACATGATATTCGCTCTTTAGAAGTTCACCCGAATTCCCAGTTATTAGTATGTCAGTTCAACGACCGATACCATGTGCATGATCCTACTTTACTCTGACGATTCCTACGGGTATGTCTTTTAGAACAAAAATTTGATTTTATTACATATTTTCACATTCCCAGGAGTTCTAATCATGTATCCGATGCATACGCTAATTATGTTTTAGATTGGAATTTTTCACATTAATAAAGTAAAAAAAACCATTAAAATCAATGTACATATTGTAAGATAAGTAAAGTCGAAGACCCTTCTTTATATATTTCAAAAAATATGGTGTTTATATTACAAAATTTGGGGCTAAAACCCTCAAAACACATATACAGCCGATATGCATATCCCATGACATCTACGCCTGTGGTGCCGTATGTGTGTCGTGATAGAAAACCACGACATTTGCGAGACGCTAGAAGATTCATACCCATGCTCTAGGTACACCAACAACCTATCGTTGCATGGATTCAGGTAGATCCTCTACCTAAACCATAGGAATCCTCTGTGTCAAATGAGACAGGTTACCTTGCACATTCTGTAGGACTCTCTTTGCTTCTCCTCCTGCCGCCTCATCTCCCTGGTTCCTCCATCTATGTCGTAGGGATCCCTTTGGCCATCACGGACCCACATCTACAATCACACAAGTATCTAGTTAATATTTAAAACACCATCCAAAAATATTTTTGTTCTCTTAAAATACAAAAATACAAAAAAATGAAATATGTAAAAACTTTTTACCTATGGCATCGTAGGCAGCTCCTGGTGGAAGTGGCATATTTGGATCTCCTCTGAAATCGATTCCCACATAGGGATAGTCATCTAGAGCAATGATTTGTCTTTGCCACCAGAAGAAAAAATCATCATTGTAGGGTGTAGCCACCCTACCTCCTCCCTGTCATCTCATGACCTCGATCCACCGTGCCATGGTTGGATCGCGTGGTCCTCTAGGAAGGATATCCACTCTAGGTCCCAGACCTGGAACTCGCTCGAAAAAAAAGTTGCAAAGAATAGATGCAAACCCGAAGTTTTGCTTACCCCCCTGCTTGCACTCTGCCAACTGACCTTTCAAGAATGGTTTTAAGCTGTTTTTTGTAGTTTTGACTCAATTTTCTTGCGGATTTCAACATCATGGTTGGTCGTTTGTCTCCTTGGGAAGGTACTTTCATAACCTAGCATATAGGATAGGTATGTACTCCATCGTGCATTTTTCATTATCCTTCGACTACCATTTTTTTTTCGCCTTAGGTATGAACCCATTTATTGCAACGCATAACCATCCATATGCTATAAGTAGCATCGTTAATAAATGGTAGAGACTTACCAAACATGGGTACCCTAGTTAGAAACTGTTTTTCATTTGGTGCCCATGCCGAGTTTTTTCCTTAGGACTGGGAGTCCATTATAATTTGATACATGACTTTATAATGAGCCTCATTTCTCATTCATGCGCATGCAGCCTTATTACCCGCAGACTCCCAAAAATGAGTCTCAGTTAAGCTCTTTTTCGACTCGTCTAAAAACTAAAAATATCACTGAGTGATTTGTCCCTTTCACACTCGTTAAAATTGGATTTGAAAGATCATGAGTCTTAGTTAATCTCTTTTCCAACTCGCTATCAAAAATAGAAAAGATTTCCGAGTGAACTTGTCTTTTTCACACTCGTAAATTGGATTTGAAAAGATGTCTATGTGGTACAACTTTACCCATTTTTTACACCAAGTATACTAAAAGATATAAAAAAATGACATTTTTTGGCATTAATTTGTGATTGCATCTCATACCCTCGCTTGCAGTATTGAGCCTTTAGCTGGTTCTCACTTTGCATTATAAATCGTTGCCTAAGTAGTTTTTTCATCCTCAACCAAGCAGAGCCTTGTTTATATCCTTCACAATTTGACACCCTATACCCTGTAGGGAACATTACCCCGAGTTTCCATCTCCCACGTGCATTTCTTTGCATTAAGCATAGGTACGTTCCACTGTTGGAACTAGTTTTTGCTTACTTGCGACACTCTTTCCCTCCTCTGTATCATAGCATTCATTTGTTATGAAAAAACAAACAAAACGACGGGCGGGAAGGGAGTACTATATTGTAATTGGCAACAGTCGTGTCACCTTTGAATAGAGCACAAAGTTATTGAGTCCTTGCGTCATCATAATTTTGGGTTTAGCATAGCCTTAGGAAGTTGATCTAGTTACAGAGTTTTCTCTACCGACTGGTTACTCTTCCAGTCCCTATAGAGAACGTTATGGATGCCTCCTACATCTAATAGTCACATTGTTGGGTCTATGCTTCCATAGTCCACCATATATCTCATGCTCTCATTCAAAGGAAGTCCATCAACATGTGTCGGCCACTCCTCAGAAATATTGACTTTGCATGTCGACCATACCCTCATTTTGTCTTATAATCACATGATACTTTGGTCTTATCATGCACCCTGGCCTTACTTTCATCATTGGTAGGTCACCTTGAACCCAAAAATCGACATTTCATCATCGGTCATTGACTGAGTGGTTTCCCTTGTGTTCAATGGCAAGACATCTATTCACACTTTGGGATTTGTGTAGTGTCTTGGATGTCATTAGCCTTATTGGTGGTGTCCTCTCTTTTGTCATCATTTTTTCATCATTGGCTGTTATTCAGAGGGTTTTTTTTCATGTACCACTTGCATTTGGCACATGCGAAAGCTGCACAGGGTCATTGGTTCGTGAACATGTTCTTCGTTCGATCTCCACCAAATTATGAATCTCATTCTTTATTCCTCGTGCTGACTGATGAGAGATGCCTCAATGCTCTCCTTTCAGCAGGTCTCTTTCCATCAAATTCAGCTCATTTATTCTGGATATGAGACCTAGAGTTTTATGGGTACCTTGATGTTGGGTATGTGTTATATTCTTTGCCTGTGTGTGTGTGGGCACATCAGATATGACAACTACATCTGACGATCCCTCTAGTAGTGCTCTTTGTGTCATGTGCTTCGGGCGCTTTCCTAGGGGGGCCAGGTATGCCCCCCCTGGTTATGTGCAGCGTTTGGCAATGGGTGGTTTTTGCTATTTTTATCGGTTTACTAAATTAATCCTGGATTAAGGGATTAGGGTTTTGGTATCTATGAAATACCTAAAAAAATTATATATATATTGTATGGTGAATGGTGAAATTTGATATAATGAATATAAGAAAGGTTTTCCCGGTTGAGGGTTTCGGGTATAAATCTTTGTGTACTATGTGAATGAGCCATTGATTAAATTTTGTTTTTCTTAAGAATAC
>JASDQU010203063.1:23335-33595 GCA_032191745.1 Picea mariana | reverse complement strand
GCACTTTCAATCTTGGTCATTTTAATGCTCTTCAGTTTCTCCCTAAATACCATTTTCCGATTTTCATTGGAACTCTGGTAAAGCTTGGTTAAGGATTCCCACATCTCATAGGCATTGGACTTCCCGGTCACATGTGGAATCACATGGTCCTTAATGGCATCAAGGATAATTCTTTTGGCCTTAATATTCTTTTTGGTGTAGGCTGGCAAAAGGGTAGCATCTGTAGGCACCGTCACGGGATTCGTTTGTGAGTTCTCCACAATATCCCACAACTCACACTCCTGCAGAAGCAACACAATCCTCTCCTTCCATGAGTTGAAATTAGCATCTCCATCCAACCTGTCCTCAAAACGGTGGCCATTGACCCTCTCAACTGAAACACAAGCCCACAACTTTTTGCCTGGTGAAGTACCTCCTAACAAAATCCCTATTCTATGTGGCTGATATATTTCTGTCATTTTACACTTGCAGCTCTGATACCATGTAGAAATTTCAGACCCCAACCCGGTTTCAAGACTCAATGAGACTGTTAATGTTGAGTAAATTGTTGGACTGAAGAAACAATCTACAAAGGTAACCTACAAACCAACTTTAAGACTGAAAACTAGCCTTTCCAATCTAGAGAGGGCTCTCTCTGAGACTTAATCTCTGATACACAGGTTGCTTCAAATGATGGCTAGATTTAGAATTTTGAGATAATTTTTCAAGGTATGCTGACAAAAGATGGTGCTTCTAGGGCTATGGAGTCAACCCCTGAAAACAAAGAAAACAATGTTTGGTAGATAGAACTCCTCAGAGGAACAAAGGCTAAATAAGGTGATGAACTTCAATGTTTAGTTTGATCATGTAGGGTGAAAGAAGAAAGGAAACATACAACAGAATCAGAGCACCACAATGGATGAATTTTGATCTTAGCTGAGAAGAAAGACAAAATTTAAATTAGTTAAGTCTAGAACATCATTAAATGAATTCCGGACTTTCAATTTACCAATTTAAAGAGAAGAAATTGCAAATGAAAATAAGTACACAGGGAATACATACAAAGAAAAGTACAAGCTTTCGATCACCACCATTAGAATCTTTTTCTTAAGGAACTCAAGACTTCTGCATTTGTACTTCTTTAGATTCAGAAAATTACATAGAGTATCAAAATGTCTATACTTTTGCCCTCGCGCCCCCGTTTTTTTACATCAAAATAGTCCCTATATATAGAAAATAAAGCTGCACTTAGCTGCTAGGAGTTGAACTACTATCTCCTAGAGTTATGGATGTAGTTGTTTTCAAAGAGAACAACAACCTCTACAAAATTTACCAAAATTAGGAAAGTCGTTCTGGCAATCATAACCTATTCGAGATGTTATTTACAATCATAAATTCTTAAGCAAATTTCAACCATACGGTTGTGATGAATCATCATGTGTATCGTTGGACAACACTGTCACCATTGCGCAGTAAATTCTGGTTTCTGCTTGCGCAAATGTTGGCTGCGAAATTTACGCGGTCATTTCGCGCGGTGGATCTTCATGATGAGGTTGCGCACGCAAATCCATTTGGCAGCAAAGGATGGGATCATTCAGTATGTCCGTAGCTTCCTTATCCAAACTCACTTGCAGTTGTAAGGCCCTGTTTGTCCTTCTTAATGACAAATTTTGTCTCTTCAAACTCCCCACCTGCCTCAACAAAGCCGCATTTATTTTCAATATTGATTGAGCGTTATTGAGAGTTGCACATGCATCATCAATAGTTGGTCGACATTCCTTGAAATGTTCCATGATTCTTTCCTCTGATATCCTTTTTTCCTCCCTGAGCTCAATGATCACATCTTGAGCCTCTCTTAGTTGCTTTTTCAGCCAATTTATATTCTTTTCTCCTCCTATTAGTGAGGTGGGACTCAAGAGATCTCTGACATGCTTGACTCTGTGATGCTGGTGTCTCGGGAATTTTTTCTGCTAGTTGCCTCCTCGATTCTTTGTTCTCTTGATAGAATTGGGCTATTACATGTTGAGCTTTCTTTAGTTGTTGTTTCACCTCCTTAATATTTGCATCTTCCTCACCTAGTTCCACTTGCTTTTCATCAATCCCCTGGTTTTCACATTCAACAAGCCCTCGCTGAATTGTGGGTATGGGAAATCTCCTGGCAGAGGACCTGGTGTGCGGTTCACTAGGAGCTTGGGTCTCCTCAGTTTCTTCAATAAATCTTAGTTTGCTTCTCTTCTCGGATGTTGGTTGACTGAGTGATGCAGCTTCGATTTCTTTTCCTTTTCTTCTTTCAACAACATCTCCTCCTCTCACCTTTGAACTATGAAGTGTTGATTTCTCAACAGATAAGGGAATATCTCCTTTAGGGTCTGTTATCACTGTAAAAAATTTCATATGAAGTCCCAGCCTCGGGACTTAGCAGGAGGCTAAGCCGGTATGGAGGAGCGATAAACTAGCGGACGAGGCCACATCTAGCGGATGGGGCTAAATATAGAGGAAAGGCAAAGTCGATGGGGACCCGACAGGTCGTGGATCGTGGGCGTTGTCAATCGACGGTCGTAGGACATATCGAGAGGAGAAATAGCGCGCCGGTTAATCTCTTGGAGGCGGGCCGATGAGAATACCGCGGTTTCGTTTCGAGGGCACGTGGCACCACAAGATACATATCGAGGGGAAAAGCGGGTAAGCTTGAAACCACCCAAGCCCACCCCGATGTCACGTGTCAGAAAATGATTAGATATGTCGAATCCAAGGATCGCATGTGGAAAGGGAAAGTTGACGGCCAGTCAAATCACCTCAAGACACTTGTTGGGGTACTTTCCGTTCGTGCGATGTCGGGTGAGCGCTGCCAAAAAACTGATCTAAAAGCTCATCATTTGAAATCAATAGCCGAGCATGATAAGTCGTTGTCCTTGCAAGTACTTTCTTCAGTAACCTATGATTGGCACTCAATGACGACTGTCACTCAAAACATGGGTGACAATACTCTGTTTTGGGCGATTGATGTTTTATTTCAAAACGGGGTAACCGCAAAACAATTCATCCATCTAATTCTTGCACAGTTGAGAGAGATAAGTTCGTGCTTCCAGGCAAAACAGGGGAAATGGAGAAGAAAGATCCAGCGGCCTTCAACGAATCGGAATATTCAAATAATCTAGCAAAATTATCAACAAAGAAGAAAGAAAAGCTTGTTGCCTGAATACTGGCAACAAAATTTCACACGAAGCCTGCAGGTGAACAAGTAGCAGATGAAGAAGTCAGAATGAATCCTGTCGTGAAGGATTTAATCATTAATGGGTATGCAGACGAGTCCTACATGCAAGCCGGCAGGGTAAAAGGAGCAAGCGACAAAAGACAAAGGTTAAAGCCGAAATGGTTGAAAGCGTTGGAGAGAACCAGCGTGCTTGGTTTGACACTTTAAAGGATTAAATTGCTAATCTGAAATAGATTTCAAGCTAAATTAAGTATGTTTCAGAGAATTTTGTAATGATACAGACAAGTGTCATTCAGGGTAAAAATCTCAAATATGTCAGTTTTGGTTTATAACGTCCCCTAGAAAGTAGGAATGGGGTGTTAATACGTTACTCCCTTTCTGACTAATAGCTATTTTTGGAATCTTGGGGGAAGATGATCCGTTTTGAATTCCCTATGTAATGTATCTATATATACTATCAAAGGGATAAGTGAAGGTAGGACTTACCGGAGAGGGGCCTGCCCTCGTAGCAGGAGAACTTTGTAATTTTCTAGAGTATAATCGAATACATATGCAAAAAAATTTAGAAGTCTCTATGAAAAGATTCTTATGGTGGTGATATGAGTTTTTGTCTTCTTTCATTGTATGTATTTCCTGTGTCCTTTTATTCCATTTGCACTGTCTTCTGTTTGAATTGGATAGTCAAAAGCTCATAATTCATCTTATGATGCTCTTGGCTTAAACAATTTAAACTGTGTGTGTTTCTTCTTAACCAATTCAGAATTCATTTCAGTAATACTTTGATGCAGTTATTTGTTTTCTCCTTCTTACACTCTGCTTAAATACGAATTTACACTCAGATTCATTGCCTCATTTAGCCTTTATCCTCTGGAGATTTTTACCAGCCAGTCATTGTTTTCATTCGCTTTCAGAATTTTGACTCCATAGCCCTAAGTGTCCCTCCCCTTCCTAGCCAGCAAATTTATAAAAACCCCCAAAACAAACTAAATCTAGCCACTGATTACTAAAGAAATATCAAGTGACACGAGAGAGCCCTCTCTGAGTTAGCAGGTTAGTGCCCATCTCTAAAGTAATTTGAAACGGTTACCTCTGTCGTTTGTCTATCAGCCGAACAAAATTTACAGAGTGCTAACAGGGTCTCTGGGAATGTTTGCTGAAATCAGGAAGGAATTCCAGTGCCTGTTCAAATTTCCCAGCTCCTCGACCGCCAACATTTTAATCAAGGAAAAATGGAATAAGTTGTTCTCTGGCTGGTCAGCTTTGGCTTGGACATTGTCTGCCATCTTTCCCAGGCTTCGACATAGGAAGAAAGGTAAGTTTAAAGGACTTCTCCCTGTGAAATGCATCAGAAGCCTGATATGATATTGATGCACCATGTCGAATCTTCTCTCATAGGTGAAGTACTTCATGATTATCTTCAAAAGTTTCTCAAAAGGTTCCAGGAGATACTCACTGGGAATGTTGGCTCCAATTTTCCGATTTATATATTCAGGCTTGATGAAATCAATATAACATGAAGTATCTAATGGCATACCTTTAAACCATTTTTCTCCCTACATAGGGATCTTCGTCACAGCTGACATAGTTTCCTCTGTCACTTGAAAAGTGATCCCTGCAATAGTTGCACTGACACCAGTAAAATTAAGGGTGAACTGCTTAGTTAGTTGCACATTATATCCTTGAATATTTTCACAGAAACGTATGCATCTGGCTTTTTCAAAGGACACTTTGATCGTCGAGTCTGCATTTATTAACTTTAAATCCTGTGGTTCAAACCTCACGACCTTCCCGCTTCTTGCATTCTTTCTTTTACTTTGAGAAGTTGCCATGATGTTGATATATGTCAATTTAAGGCGCACAACAATAGATTGTAATAGCTTCTCTGCGCAGCGAATAAGAATAGCAACCTTTGCAAAATGCGCAAGAAAAGGTAGCAACATGAAACTTTGCGCGGCAAACAAATCAGTGGCAAAAAATTCGACGCAATGAGAAACTTGACGCAGCAGTAAAAAGCGACGGAAAACTTCGGCACAACAGTAAACATCAACGGAAAACTCGACGCAGCAGTAAACAGCAACGGAAAACTTTGGCGTAGCGAAAATCTCGACGTAGCAGTAAACAGCAACGGAAAACTTTGGCGCAACGAAAATCTCGGCGTAGCAATAAACAACAATGGGAAACTTGGCGCGGGAGTAGGTAATAAGAATTTAGCTTAGAAGAAAGAAGGCTGACTGTGAGAAAAACAAACTCGTTCCAGAAGCTAAATTGCAACGAGCTCCAAGGAAAATTCTTGAACAATGATTTAAAGCAATGGAGGATACGCAACAGAATCAGAATAGCAAATTTGCGTAGCGACCGACAGCACACAGTATTTACGTAAGAAAAGGCTTTGGAGCTTACTGAAAAACCTATAGACGACGCACAAGTTTTGAAAGTGATGGAGAAACATGAAGGGTGACCAATATTTATGCTTGAACGGACAAGGAATGAAATTATGAAAAGGGACGGAAAATCCATAGCGACGAGATGTTTTAAGGCAGGTAAAAGATTTGCGTAGTGAACTCGGGCAGCGGGTATTCCTTTGAAGTGTGCAATGGCACAAATGATATGGAGTGTTATGATTGTTCACTTTTCTAACTTCATGATTAGGTAATGATGACCCATAATATCTTTTGACATGACTTTTATCCTAACCACTTGATTCAACCTTGGTACCTAAATTCCACTTTTTCGACATGACTTGAGACTTAGGAAAATAGACCTTTACAATTTAAACATCATGAACCTTATACCCTTTTACCAATTTATGGCCAAACTCCTTCCTTGACATTTCAAACCGTTCTTTATTTGGTCACTGACCTCATAAACTTTGACACACCAACTGGGACTTATTCATGAAAGTTTTGAATTTTATAAAGATCAAGACATGACTGTAAAATTTTGGACAAACCTCTGACTCTAACTACAAAAAACATGGTGCTAACAGAAACAACATAGTTTAATGCCCAACCGACATTGCATTTACAACTGCAAATTAGTTAGCAGAAAATTAAATGCTCATAAACTGAAACACACAAAGTCTGCTACAACATTTAAAATCAGAAATAAACACACCCAGAAATTTGCACACAGAGATTTTTGGTCAAACTTAGACCCTGGAAAAACCCACAAGGGGAAAACCAGTGAGAGAGGAGTCTTTTTATTATTTAGAGTTCAGAAAAAATTTCTTATACAACAGAGATATTATCAGCAAAACTTCACAAACTTATCTCAAGTCTGTCCCAAGCATTTTCCTCTAAAACAATGCCAATCTCCTTGAAAAAAGTGCCCAGAAAATATGAACTGTACAGCCCTCATTTTCTATGCCTATAGCTGTACAGATAGTACAGAAATCACTTCATAAGTTCGTGCACAACAGTGACCTCAATTTCTGTGCAAATAAATGAGTTATGGCTGCCTTGGAATGTGTGCCAAACTCCTCAGAAATTTCTCTACTAGACTTCCTCAATTTCTATGCATACAAACATAAGTACAACCTCTAGAATTTCGTATTGTACGGCCTCTGATATTTGTTGTACTCTTTGCCTCGGTTTGTGTGCTAACTCACAGCCTTGGAATGAATGCAGCAGCAACAAAGTTCTCTTTTCCTCTGCTCGACTCTCTCTCTCTCTCATGCACTCTGCAAAACTCAAGAAGAATGTCAAAGTGGTGGGCCCTCCTTTCCCTAATTTGACCTCATGAGGGAAGGTGAAGAGTCATCTAATCCAATGGTGGAGATTGGACTAGATTGACGATGGTGATTAAATGACCTTTTAGTCACCTACTTCATTAACTTTCATAAAGTCACTTTTAATTTTACATCACATGAAATTAATGCACTAGGGACCACATTGGACACTTTCTCACCCCTAGGCGCCTAGGTGATTAAAAACACTTGTCCTTGGTACTTTCTAATTTATTTTAACAAAAACTCCTCTCCATTTGGGCTGGTGCGTGCCAACCTCAAGGGGGTGTCCCTGTGTTTTGTACGCGCTATCTTACCTGTAAATCTGCAAAATAAACCCTAAAATACACAAAAGATGACCTTTGGCTAGCGATCAACCAACCAAATGGGTAATTTGTATAATTTAAATTGAAAAGGTATAATTCCCTGCAACGTCAGCTTTAAGAAATATGGAAAAGAGAGAAAGAAAGCGTAATTAAACGATTGAATAATACCAAAATAAAAGGCTAAGAGCTTCTAAACAATGCATAAATTTCAAACACAATACCAACAATCTTTGAAAGCTTGAAACGAGCATAACAAAGTTTTATTCCTGTGCTTGCCAAAAGTCTGGATGCTCCATAAAAAACAAGTACAAGAACTAGTATAGTGAAGACCCCTACACAAAGAATAGAAGCTAGAAAATAAAAGAGAGAAAGAATGATAGAGAGTCTGTTGCTGCTGCTGTTGAAGAAATCGACCAAGAACCAATGGAGAAAACCTCAATATATAGATCCAAGAGGGCACATCTCTTAAAATAGCTCCCTCAAGCAAGGCGCATTGAAAAAAGAAGTAAAGTGGAGTAGCCATGCACCTCTATATAATTGTTGTGGTCCGAAAGATGAGTCCAGATGGCCTCCATGCGCTATGAGTTAACCGGAATATAACTAAAGAATGGGAGGATCCATGCGCCTAGGCCATGGAGATATGGCATGGGAAAAAGGAAGGTGAGTGCACATGGAAGAAGGCGGAAATAGCACACGCATGGGAAAGAAAAAGGTAAGTTTCGCTAGAAAATAGGGGATTATGAGAAGAATACGAGAAGATGTGCTAGAAAATAGGGAGGAATGCGCATGAGGAGAATAGGGAGAATGCACATGAGGAAATAGGGAGAATGTGCTATGGAATAGGGAATTGCGTTCGGAAATAGGAGAAAGCGCTAGGAATTAGGGAGAAAAGCACATGGAATTAGGAAGAGAGAAGAGAATAAGGGATATGCGCATGTGTGAGAGACACACTAAGAAATAGGGAGATATGTGCATGGGAAGGAGAAGTATGGGAGAGGGAGTGAAGTAGGAGGGATAAGGAGATATGTGGGAGAAGTGAAAATAACTCTTCAATTAACTTGAGCACGCCAACTAGTAATGCCAACCATGCGCCTACTCATCTCAACTACATGCATACGCCATATGTCACACTTTGAAGCTATCAATGTCAGACTGGACCTGCCACATGTCACCATGCATGGCGACCACACCTACCAATAATAGCCTTGCTAAAAATAGCAATCCGATGAAAAAATATGAAAAGACCAAAAATGTCCAAGACTACTAGGAAAACCTTGCCTAATATAGTACGCCTAAAAATAGGCACTTCTAAAAATAGAATCCCATAGCATGGCAATGAAAATGGGTTCATTGGATTCGATTTTCTTCAAGGAACCCGGATATGTGCTCAGAATCATCATCTCAGCCCTAGAACTCCAACTGCTAAAAATAGTAAGTGCTCGCATGTTGTCTGAAAAAGACTCACTGGAATCGTGAGCTCACAAGGACTCTGAATATATTGTTGAAACTACCATGTGGACCTCCAATCTCCGTCTCCTAAAAAGTAGGGAATATTCTAAAAATAGACATCTCTCTCTATCCATGAAGACTTGTGCAAACTCTTGTCTCTGAATCAAGGAACACCACAAAACCAATCCTATACTTGAACTCATACGAGAACCAACCTTGGCTCACGCCAAGCTATCTCTGGGAAAAATAACTGAATGCCAACCAAATAAGACATGTTGGCTCTTAACCCTTGAGATTTGCAAGTGAGAAAACCTAGGGGTTAACACCACCTAAGGCTGAGAAGGAGGGGTTGGAGGAGTTGCACCCCACCTCTCAACTAGAGACCTCAATGACTCTCCTAACATCCAAGGTCATGGAGAAGAAACTACTACTATATGACTAACCAAAGGACCTAGAAGCACTGCAAGAGCTTGTCTACGACATGCCCCATTGTCTAGAAGATGACACCTACCATCGAGATAAAGAGGAGCTTGTATATCTGCTAGTGTTGTGTGAGTTATTTCTATATTTGAGATGACATCTCCATATGGGTCTCATTGGCTGGGCACTAGTGATCACAGAGGATCTCACAAATCTCATGGATCTAGTGGCAAGAATGGTGTTGTTTTTTGCCTACCCTAGTGCTCTTATTTACTAGCAGCACTGGAGATAAAGAAGTAATCATCTTGGAAATGTCTGATCTGGGGGGGCGTGGCCAAAGTGATTGCAAGTAGAGTTTGGGGGCCTCCCTCTTGAAGAATGCTAGGCACTGTTGGTCTAGGTATCTAAGGGAGTTATGGGACTCCCTGAAAAAGGTAGTAAAACTACCCCCTGATCTCGTATGGGGCACCAAAGATGAAATGCTCCTTCGTCTCAATCTCTAGAAGATGGCCAAGCTAGCAAATCCTATCCACCCGTGACATTTGATTAGGGGGATCGTAAGAGCATGCATCCAATGACAAGTCTGTACGGAGGTCTGACAATGGGGCCATCCCTTCGCTCCATGAAGTGCTCTATATACAAAGCCATCTTAAGCATCAAACCACCTAGAGGGGTAACCCATGTCACATGAATGTGTTGCCTTTAGATGTCCTCTCTAGTAATCCTATTCAACTTCTGCTTGTTCAACAAGAGATAGCCAATAGCATCTAAAGAGTATTTGAATGGGGGAAGGAGATAATATGTGCAAATTGATTGAAGTAAACACGCAGTTTCCGCAAACTAGCAAAGAACTTGCCCCGAAGGATTGGTCGAGGCAATGGCCTCCAAGGAGCAGTAGACAAGATAAGGTTAACAATCTCTACCAATAGTTGAGTTAACAAATCTCCAGACCTAGTACAAAAGTGAAACCAATTCAAATATGTCTTTGACCCTAACAGGGTGAGCCTCAAACCCCACCTATACAATGCATAGGAAAAGTGAAACCAATTCAAATGTGTTTGACCCAAAAGGGTGAGCCTCAAACCCCACCTATACAATGCACAAGGGAATTGTCCTCTTGCATTTGATAATGCGACAGAGGATAAGGA
>JASDQU010203062.1:0-12140 GCA_032191745.1 Picea mariana | reverse complement strand
TTGTAAGTTGACTCATTCTAAGTAATAAAGAGAATGCTTTTCCCGTCCCAATTCATGAACTGTTTATAGTTTGATTAGTATATGTTCTGATTTATAACCCATTAGTATATAAGTAGTATGCATGCATAGTTGTTGCTTGTCTTGGATGTAGGTCATCTTTGGAAGGAGTATTGAGAAAAAGTAATCAAGCACAATGGAGGATCGACATCAAATGTTGGGAATGAGGTAGGTTGATCTTTCCATGCATTTACTAAGAAAAGGGTATTTAAATCTATGGATGAAGGTAGAAAGTAATTTCTATTCGGTCATATGTGCATGCAAAGTCTGAAATCTATTAGCTAGTCCGTAGGGTGATTTTCCCCAACAACACCCGATCCACCCACTGAAGCAGCGACACAATGAGACATTTTTTAGCATTAGATACGATTGGATTTTGAACATTTAAGGAGTTAATCAATACCTTATATTTCATTAGTTGCTACCTCGTGATCCAATCAAAAAATCTGTTTAAAATCACCTATAGAACACATCAACACCTACACCTCCACCGTCAACCCACGATGAATTTAAGTTCTAGAGATTCGGTGGTAGATTTATTAAAAATTCACTCATAACCTGAATTGAATGATTGATGCGACACAATAAGATCTTTCCTGTTTAAAATCTCTTGATCCATTTTGAATGAAATCATTCTACATGCAAGATAATTCTAGAGCATCCAAAGGAGGGAGACAAGAAATTCAAAGGATGTATCTATCCTGTGATTGTTAGAATCACCAGGTTTTAACAAGATTCATAGGTATGTATCTGAGTCTATAAATTCACTGGCTGTAATTTTTTATATGTGTGTTTTTCAGTTTTTCACACAGTCCCTCAAATTATTTTTAAGTTGTAGGAATGATGTCATTTAGAAATCCAACCACCAGACGCTCGCCAAGAGAACCAAAGCTAAAATAACCAGAGATCGGTGAAGGTTCTTCTCTCGAAACCGCAAGCCTATTGGACTACATCCCTAGGAAAGAGCCTGTCATCAAGACAACAACAAATAAGGTTTTTATTTGGCCCCCAGACTTTGGTGATATAGAGGCAAGAACAGGGTCCAATATGGCACTCCCACATTGGGGGGATCTCTTTAATAGGATAAACCAAGAAGAGTACCCAGAATATGTCCCACACAATTATCTAGATGTAAGGGTGCTCGATGACCAGGCGTTCCCGAACATCCAACGATCCTATCTACATATGATGGCAGGAAGAACCCCCATTTTTCCCTACATAGAAGTCATGAAGTGGCTCATCGACCACACATACACACATAAATGTTTAATTAACGATGAAAACGGTGGGTGTGTCAGAGTGTTCCTCCCGGTAGAAGTTCATAAATACTACAAAATTAGAGACCCTGAGGAGTGGCTAAACACATACTTTGTGGTGAATTTCTAGGAACTCCATGACAACAATTAGGTGATGGTCTCATTCTGGAGGGTGGAAAATAAGTTTACGAACCGAAGCACTGGCTGGTATGGGACAACTAACTTAAGGGAGCCATACGTCTATTTGATGGCTCTAATTTGCTGATTTTATGGAGAGAAATATTTCTCCATGTTTTCAGAGGCATGGATACCTTTGGCATAAATAGTCATGATCGTTGGGTGCAGCTTCAACTGGGGAGAAATAATATCCAAGCAACTGAGCATATGTGTGCAACAGGCCCAGGCACTGAAGGAAGGGGAAGCACCAACTTTCTACATGGCTTCATACCTGCTCGATGTCATGTGCGCCAGAAATGTCTTCACCAGCATGAATCTAAGCTGGCATGTGGCAGAGCTTCTGTTCCACATCTACTTCAACGTGCTATGGGAAAACATGTATAATAAATCTTACTCCCTCATCTGTGATGAATTCATCGCCCGAATTTCTTTTATTATTTTTAAGAATGAATTCCCAAGTATATAATTGATAGACAAGAATATGATATCCAAGGTAGGCCA
Organism: Picea mariana; assembly: GCA_032191745.1. Classification (NCBI taxonomy): domain Eukaryota; kingdom Viridiplantae; phylum Streptophyta; class Pinopsida; order Pinales; family Pinaceae; genus Picea; species Picea mariana. The sequence goes on along the minus strand of JASDQU010203062.1, from coordinate 10,149 downwards.
TTAGTATTTGGATGAGCGCGCTCCCTACATCAGGGTGTTCGGGGCCACCTGAGCACCACCTATCCTACCAGATCATGTCCCAAACTGGCTTTTCATAGGAGAAATATGTTATCAAACCATATTGCAAGGCTACAACGCCACCCTGGTCAAGGACAAGAAATGGCATTTCATACCCTATGGTTTCCATGTAGGGTTCTACTTGGGAAAGGACACCGCTCAAGACAAAAAATAAGGTCTGAGCCAACTCGAATTCATATTCCCGACGAGTCGATTCTGTAAGAACAAGCCAAAGGGTCTAGTCCTGCAACATGCTTCACTGGTGTTTTCCTATTGGCCATATGCTCACAATAAGTTCAAAGACGAAGTATTCACAGAGAACACCCAAGATCGGGATGAGTTGGTGCAAAGTATGGTCAACCCAAAAATGACCAGGTTCAAGGATATGACCATGAATGAATAGGCGGAAATAATAAATTAGTCGGCTCAAGAGGCCCTCAGATCCATGAAATAAATCAGAGCGACAAAGGAAACAAATGTGGAGAACATGGGACTATCTATGACATTGGAGGCACATGCAAGGGGATTTCTCCTGATGGAACAAAAACAAAGAGTAATTGATCAGTTATAGAATGAAATAGATCTCATAGAAATGAAAAGTGTTCCTATCGACAACCCACTTGAAATCCTGGTAGGCCCAAGTGGCCCAGAGATAATACAAATTGAATAAAGATGCCCTTGAAGTTACAACACCACAAGATGGATCACTAGGGGACGTTTCAGCTCAGTTAGAGGTAGCGAGGACATCACAGAGAGAAAATTCACCAAACCCCTCCATGACTTAATAACGATTTATTATTATGAGGGGAGTTTGGAGGTTTCCCTAGTGACTCCGGTGTAGACCAAAGAGGAAAAGGAACCTGAGAAGGCATCTTCCCCAACTCTCGATCCTCAAATTCAAAGCCTTCCATAGAGTAACTAGGAGGTTGAAAGTGTCTTAGACACTAAGATACTCAATGTACTGGGAACCCAAGTGGACAGCCCAAAGGACAAGCTAGGGTAGGGAGAACAAAAAGAATAAGTTCCATAGCAGAAAATTGACATCTTAACAGTCTATTATCGAGTAAGTGTCGAACCTGCCCCTGATGATTCAATCTCAGCCAATACTTTACCTCTCAATGAGTAACAACCATAGGACAAACTTTCAGAACACATAGAAGAGGTTCAAGAACCTATTCTTGAACAAATATACACCGTTGGGATCTTGGGAAGCATGCTTACCTGGGGAGAGAATAAAATCCCCGAACCCGTGGATGAGTTCATTAATATACAAGATATATCTTATGATTGAAAGAAGAAATCCATCATGAAAATAATGACCAAAAAGAGGAGACTTACTCTGGATCGCTCCATCCTCATCACCACACAGGAGAAATTGATTAGCACAGAGCATGCCAAGACTTTTGAGCTTATCGGCACAGGGATGGAAATCATAGATGCCACCCTGGATAGAGAGAGGAAGGATGAAGAGGAGTTGGCCATTGTGCTGAAGGAGTTGGAACATCTATTCCATTTGGTGAAATATTATCTAGACTCCATACAGGCCATGGTGTTCCTGAGATGCAAATTTCAGGAGGCTTACAGTAAATTTAGAAATGAGCAGCACCTTTTCACTGCAGGGATAACCAATTTCCAAGAAGACACCCTCATGGCACTGGAGATGTGAAAGTATATGAAAATATGGTACAGGGCCGAGATGTCGAAGAACATGGCATTCAAGTACTAAGGGATAGCAACATTGACTGCATAAAAAAGTCATCCGAATACTAGGTGAAAATTATCCATGAACCTCATTAGGAAATCCAAGAGAAATGTGTCGAGTGCGAAAAGAGTTGGACCAAGATCAACTGGGTGATGAGAGACATCTATCCTCCAAAATTTGGCACACCCGATGACTTTGTCAACTTGCATGACATAGTCAAATCACATGCCGAACAAGACTCATCATGGGCTACGGATATAGAAAAGGTGGTAAACATGGCTCCAGGTCAAGTACAATAGTTCATGGAACACCTGATCAAGGCTCAGAATGTGTTGCAATAGTTAAGTGCTAGAATAGTCAAGTATTGGGCATGGGCAGTGGAGATAAAGAAGACCCTTTCGGCCCCAATGGAAGAACACCTATTCCCGCATGCCAACACATACAAGGATCTCTTCGTCAAAGGGTCAGAGTATGAGAAGAGTCATCCACTTAAATGAAACCATTTGATGACTCTTAAAATACTGAGAGATGAAAGAACCATGTGGAGATGTTTTGTTTTACTTAGATAGCACTTTGATAGTTATTTTTAGTTAATAATATGTTATAAATAAGAGCATTGACCGGTTAGAAATGGTCGATGGTTTTGGAAAAGACCCTTATTTTTGGATTTGTAAAGAACTATTTCGGAGGAACCTTAATTGAGAAGTCATGTTTAGGACCAGAGACAAGTTTGCGTTTTTCATCAAAAGCGTGTGTGATTGGATCTGAAGAAGATATATTTTTGATTTTATCTCATGGATGGATGTTGTAACGAGTAAGAGCCTCTGAATCTGTTTATAAGTTATCTGATTCAATATTTTTATAGTTCTCGTCTTTATTGATGAATAGTAAATCATTGTGTTAATGTGTTATCAATGATTAGAGCTAAGGAAACTATTTTTATTGCCATCATTTATTGCATGTATGTATTTTTCTAATAATCGTATCTCAGTAAACAATTGGAACACCAACAAGTTAATGTATTAATACTAGGCTTGTTGTAGGTGCAATAATCATTGTCTGCATGCTTGAGTATGAGGGTTATCCCGAGCTCAACCTTCTTCAGTAGTTAAGTTCTTTCCCCTTTGTAACACAATGCTAGTTTGTACCAAAATTCATCTTGTATAGGTCCCACCTATAAGAGAAAATGTAAAAAAGAGAATGTTCGAACTGAAGGAGGAGCTTTCACAAGAAGAAAACATGTCAATCACTATGTAAAGCCCGTCGATTAATTTTCAGGACTACAAGATCTGGAGAACCATTCCACCATTAAACGCTGAAGATTCTAATTGGGCATCGGTGGCAGGTTTGGTTCCTACTATTGAGTTAAAGGGATTTAGGACCCCTCAACAGAATTGGCGCTACAAGGAGGGCCTGCAAATGAATGTATGACAATATTTTTGATATAATATTTCACATGGCCTATAGATTCAAAACAACCCACATGCATGGCTAGTCATTCCCAAGACAAACCGCAGACCCTGAGCACTCCTGAAACGAGTAATTCACCCTAGCAAGAGGAAGAAAATCTATTCCCTGAAATACCTTATGCTCTTCCTCATGAGGAGTTGAACCAGTTCAAAAGAATCACAATAGCTTACGCCTGACAAATCAGAGCACTTCCCTTAGCTCCATTAATTCTTCACCGAAAATAAGTAAGTAGACCAGTGGTTGACACCCCCGACCAAGTTTTTTTTCACATAGTAGAAGACCTAATATATTTCTTCCTCAATGAAATCAAACATCCTCTGAATCTAATCCCCAAAACACCAGCTGACAACTTCTCTGAGCTTGACGATTTTTCCGACGAAGAAGGGTTTAACTCAGAACGCTCAGTTTCGGGATCGGACGACATGGAAGATAACAATGATCATAATGAAGAAAGGGGAAACCCATTTCAAAATAATCAACCTTGGTTGGCAAAATATTCTCTGACCATCCCTGGATGAGTACATAACCTTCCCCAACATCCATAAAAGTTACTCCCTAAATTTGACCCTAAAACCTCAGGATTGCCTGAAGACCATATCTAAAAATTCATACTAGCTATCAGATTGATGAATGTCCAACATGAATACGTAGTATGTAGGATTTTCCCCTATACTTTTGAGAATTCATCCTTCAGGTGGTATTTTAACTTATCTGTAGGATCCATAACTATTTGGACAAAGTTTCAAAAGGAGTTTCTAGATAAATTTGTAGAAGAAACCACTACAGGAGCTTTGATGGTCGAGTTGTTCGTTGTCACCATGAGTTCAAAGGAGAAGGTTAAATAATTTAATCAACGGTTTACCACTATCCTAAACAAACTTCAACTCAAAGCTAAACCCACTCAGGAGTTGCAAATCGAAGTATATGCTAATGCTCTCCCAGCTTCTATTTCCATGTTTGTGAAGAGGGCTGCCAAAACAACCTTAGTTGAGAATTTTTAAGAATCCAAAACAATAGAGTTCCAAATGAAGGGATGTAAAGAAGGCCATGTCTCACTAGTTAAGAAGAAAGTTTAGCCTCCTCCCAGGAGAGGACTCCTGTTGACTAGACCCCCAGGGAAATAAACAAAATAAGGTCTTGAAAAAGGGAAGTGGAGACATAGAATACCTACAACGCATGGTTAAGAAGTTTTCAAATGAAATGATAGACATGAAAAGAAGTGAAAGGGAAGGAAACCAAGGCCAAAGGCCCTATAAACCCTTTTTTAAAAGAAATCCACCTTTCAAAGAAATTGAACCCCCCCCAACCAACTTAAACAAAGATCTGGGAAATGTAGCATCCGATTCTTTCTGTACCTATCACCAAGAGAAACAATCTGAAAGAGACCACCAACAATGGGTGCATGCCATGAATTTGATGGCCAACTAGTTTATAGATGAGCTTTCCCTAACCAAACAATCAAGCGACTCAATTATGTATATTGCTAATTAGGAAGAAGTTGATCCACCAGAAGAAACAACCATGTTGATATGGGACCTTGACCTACCAATGCCTTATGATGAACTATTTGAGGTTCAATAACCAACCATAAAGTTCTTGGTTGTGAAAACATGAAGTAGGTGTCAAACTGTCTCAAACGATCTTACTATGGCCCAAAATTTGGGAGGAAAACTAGCTCTCGATCACCCGAAAGCACCTTTTGTTCCTCGAAGAAATCCTATAAACATCCGTACATGAGAATCACCCAAGCTATACTACAACATAATAGAAGATTTGAAAAATTTGAAGGAAAACATATCGATCATGGACATGTGTAGAATCCCTCAGCAAAAGGACTTTCTGTTACAAGCATTGAAATCAGTAGAAAATCCTACAACGAGCATTAACCAAGGAGAAAATATAACTCCCACAGATCTAAGAAATAAACCAAATGTGAACACTTGCTTTGAATATAAGAAGGGAAAAAATTTTGTGCAACCATTCCTTTTGACATTTGAAGTCTTCAATAAAAACCTCCATAACTGTTTAGTTGACTTAGGAGCATCCTCCAATGTTATGCCATTGTCTATTTGCAAAAAATTAAATGAGGTCCCTCTCAAGAGTGATAAACATGTAATACAACTAGAAAGAACCTAGGTGAAGGTTATGGGAGAGCTCAAAGATGTAATAATCAGAATAGCGAAACACCCTAAATTTGTTCAAGTAATTGACATCATTGTAGTAGATATCATAGAAGCTTATGGGTTTCTACTAAGTCGAGATTGGTATGAGAATTTAAATAGATACTTTAGTACAGATTGGGGTCACCTTTGGCTTCCATTAAAGGGACACACAAATATAATCAAAATCAATAGGGAAAGATATCTAAAACACACGGTCACCGACCTAGAAACCCTTAACAAGCCCTCATCGACAGATTTTCCCATGCTAGGAAATTATTCCCATGACTCCGATTTCAGGAATTTATACCCCCTCTCATCTGATCTCCCTCTTACTCAAAACTATGAAATACGTTTTCAAGAAAATTTGCCAACGACGGTGGGGGAAACCCTCTTTTGTTAGGAACCGATGTTAGAAATCACGAAACAGATAGGAGGAAAGTGGTATAAAGAAGGATGATGACGATTTTCACTCACAATTGTGGACCTTATACTTCGATGATTCTTAATTGCAATAAGGGTTAGGGGAAGGATGCATCCTCATGGATCCAAAAGGTAAACTAAATTTCCTATCCTGTAGACTAGAATTTGAATGCACAAACAACACCGCCGAGTATGAAGCTCTAGTACAAGGGCTAAATAAATCCATAGACTTAAATGCCAAATAATTGAAGGTTTTCATAGATTCTGAAATCATCATTAGAAAAGAAAGGAAAACTATACATTTCAACTCTCCCCATCTTAATAATTACCAACAGAAAGTGCACAGACTAATAGAACATTTTGAAGCCTTCAGCATTACAGTGATCCCCAGAAAAAAGAACACTCTTGTTGATTCTCTGGCAACTGTTGCCTCAAGGATATCACCTCTAGAACTTAGAAGACTATGAAGCCTTTCGGTTCACTATGGATATAATCTACAGACCATTGGTGCCCAATAATATTTCTAATTGGAAGTTATTTGAAGGAGATGAATAGATCATAAAAATTTTAACCAATCAGGATAATTTTAAATAATTTCCTATTGACGATGAAGTATTTCATAAGAAATTAGCAAAAATCAATCCTCATAGAGATCAACCATCCAAAAAATGAAGGTCTCACACGATGCCAAAAGGGGTAGACAAATTAGAAAATATTTTTGACTTAAGGGAAAGATTCAAAGGGTCAACGAACGCAAAGACGAGGAGTTCCTATCCCATGCACAAAACTATAAATCTATTAACCCCGAAAAACCCCAAGAATATAAATCTTGGCAAGACAATATCTAATGAGGAAAGGAAGGCCTATCTCAAACTTTTCAGGAAATATCAATATGTCTTTGCATGGTCCTACCGAGATATGAAAACTTATGAAACTCGTATCATTCAAAACACAATCTCGTTAAAGACAAGAGTGAAACTCTTCTAATAGAAGATCCAAAAGTACCACCCATCCCTAGATCCTCTCATGTGTCAGGAGTTAAAGAAATTACTAGATGCCAATATTATCATCTAGGTTAGACACTTTGAATGGGTATAAAATTTAGTTCCTGTGAGGAAAAAGTCTGGGGAGATCCGCCTATGTGTAGATTTCAGAAACCTCAACATAGCTTCAGAAAAGGACAACTACCCATTCCCATCGATGGAGAAACTCTTGCAGATCGTGTCTGACTTTGATATTTTCTCCCTATTGGACAGTTTTTTAGGTTACAACCAAGTTCTAGTTTCAGAGGAAGACATTTTGAAGACTACCTTCCGAACCAAGTGGGGAACCTTCCCTTATAAATGTATTCCTTTTGGGTTAATCAATGTAGGGACGACCTTCCAAAGGGTCATTGATGTATCATTTTGGGGACTAATCAACAAGTGTGTAGTAGTCTATTTAGACGACGTGACTGTTTATTCAAAGAACATAGAATATCACATCCAACAATTAACCTAGATTTTTGAAAGGTGTAGGAAATACGGTATATCCTTAAACCCTAAGAAAACTATTTTTGGTGTCGAGGAAGATAAATTTATAGGTCATATTATATATCAAGAAGGAATTCACATATACCCAGAACAAATTAGGTCTATAGCTTAGCTTCCATTACCCCACAACAAAAAGGCTATGCAATCCTTCTTTTGGTAAATCAATTTTGTGAGGAAATTCACCCCCAATTTCACTTAAATGATCAAACCCTTACAAAAAATGATTCGCAAAGATGCTAAATTTAAGTGGGATGATGAACGAAAAAGTTCTTTCAGCAATATTAAGACTACAATATCTCAAGCCCCAATGTTGCGAAGTCCCAATTTTATTAAAGATTTCTTCCTCTATACTTTTGTCTTCGACCAATCGTTAGCTATAGTATTGAATTATAAAGATGATGACAACAATGAGGCCTTGATATCATTCATGAGAACTAATATCCAAGGGGATGAACTAAACTACCCTTCTATAGACATGCAGGCTTATGCAATATACAAGGCAGTGAAACACTTCACATCTTACATCCTAAATAACGATATTAATGTCATCATGCCTCACTTTGCTGTCTGATACCTATTCACTCAACATGAGATGGGGGAAAGAAGAGGAAACGGGATGGAAGTTTTCCAAGAATTTGATCTAGATATAAAACCTGCTAAACTGGTTAAGGGACAAGGGTTATGCAAACTAGTAGTTGAATCCCAGGACCAAATGAATGAAGACCTTAGATGGGAGAATGAATTGGAATTATGGTGTGGTGAATCTTCATACGTCTCCCCAGGGAAAGAGTCTTGGTATGAGAAACTGACTTATCTCCTGCATCATGGGACTTTCCCAGAAAACCTAAATCCTAGGGAAAGGAGAACCCTCAGGTTAAAATCATCACAATATTGCCTCATAAATTCGGTACTCTTCCATGTTAATTATGATGGGGTACTTTTAATATGTCTCAAATGGGAAGATGCAGACAAGGTTATGAAGGAGCTCCATGATGGTCTCACAGGAATACATTTCATGGAAAACATCACCACTCACAAAATACTGAGAGCTAGCTATTATTGACCTACTATGTTCAAGGATGTTCACACATACACTAGAAACTATAAAACTTGTCAAATAAGCACAGGGAGGGAAAAGAGAGCAGTTGTCCCACTCCAACCTATGGCCGTTTACAGGCAATTCGAGCAATGGGGGTTAGATATCATAGGAGAAATTTCACCAAGTTCTTAGAAACAACATAGATACATATTGAATGCCACAAACTATTTCACGAAATGGACAGAGGCCATCCCTCTTATTCATGTAAAAGAAAAGGCGGTGATCCAATTCATAGAGCAACAACTGATCACAAGGTTCGGGATGCCTTCCGTCCTTGTATTTGATAATGCATCTTACTTTTGTTCCACCCTATTAACATAGTTTTCTCTAAACAAAGGAATCATAATCAGATACTCTGCAAACTATTATCCACAGGGGAATAGAGTGGACGAATCAACCAATAAGAACCTAGTGAGGATATTAAATAAAATAGTTGTAGACAACCAGAGGAATTGGCACAGTTCACTCCATAACGCCTTATGGGATTATAGAGTAACACCCAAGGAATCTATAGGGAATTCCCCATACTTTCTGCTATATGGATAGGAAGACATTCTCCTGAACGGGCTATATCTTCCATCTTTTTAACTTTCTCAAGATTCTAGAGGACAACCCTCATTAGTTATAAAACAAAGAATTGATACCCTCCTCATGATGGAAGAAGAGAGGGAGAAAGAAAAATCAAATTTCATATCTCATCAGCAGATAGTTAAAAGGTGGTTTGATAAGCATGAGGCTAAAGAGAATAATTTTGAAGTAGTAGACTTATTCCTAAAACAGGATAGAGCAAATGAGTCGAAGGGAAAACATTCGAAGTTTCAGAATTTATGGCTCAGACCTTTTCAGGTGGCCAAGAAAATTGGGGTAGGCATGTATTAGTTGCAAAATTTGAGGGGGGAACCTGACGCCCTCTCGGTGAATGGCCAAGCCCTAAAACAATATTTTTTAAAATAAAAATGTGTGTGTGTGTTTTCATGATGTTTTGTTTTTAGGTAGGTCGATCACAGAATGCATTTTTGTTTTTGTTTCTTACTATAGTACTTCTTAGCTTTTGAATATTGTGTTTAGAAAGACATTGGTTGACCTCAATTCATGCGATATGACGACCTATGTTCCTGAATCATCGCTTACATACAACACAAGAAGAGATGGGAGACCTGTTGTTGTTTTAAAGGGTTTTCTATCTAAATTGCAGATGAACAACCTTGGAAAAATGATGAAGTGTCTTCCTGGTGGTCTAGTAAAACCTTAAGGGAAATTTGGTAAGACAGAAAGGACTACATGTGACTCAAATATAGAGCTAGAAAAAAATTCACCTTAACCATCTCATTTTGCAAATAACAGACACCCTCCTCTCCCACTTGCTCAGGGAATTCTGTTGAAATAAAATAAACTATATCAAATGAGTGCAAAGTAGGAGAGGGTATGAAGATAACTTTGTCAGGTATATGGATTCTCGCTTGTAGCAGAGCAAGGTCTATGACATCGGGGTGACTCCACTAGGGCTATGGACGTTTGCTGGTAGTGGAGCAATGTTGTAGCAAGTGAATGAGGATAAATAAAGGGCATGGTTCCAGTGAATTGTTTATTAGACTCTTTTCAAAGGGGGCCTGTGTCAGGGTTACAGGAAACAAAGGTGGAATAAAGGTTGAAAACCCCACAGGTAGGCCCAGATGCACCAACCATGGAATTTCAAATGTAGGGATA